>VDFB02000017.1:51456422-51478922 GCA_007258455.2 Sequoia sempervirens
GCAAAGTCTCTACATCAACACTCTCCTTTGCAACTACCGGCATCGCAATCTGCTCACGAGGCGGCCTAGCGAGAGGTCGTCTCCCCTGTCGTGTAGGATCAGGCTGTGCACCAGGCCTATCCTGTGCTGACCCCCCACCTCTCCCCTGAAACTCCTTCATATCAAAATAATTCAGGATTTGGTTCAATACAAACTCACAGTATAATTTCTTAAGAAAATATTGGGGGACTTCACAGTTATTGCACGGTGGGTAATCAAAGACCATATACCATCTGTCATAAAAACGGTTCCTAATCTCTAGGTGGTGGCACCAATGGATAGGAAACCTCTTTGCATTGAGGGTGAGATTTTGATTTGTTCTAGGGTCAGTGAATAGAGAGCACAAATTGCCTTTAGTAATCTTTAAATCTTTAACTTGTTTATATGATAATTTATCTGCATAATATGCCCTTGATGTTTGCCTCCTATTTTGCCATCCAGATATTTGTTGGGTAATTGCATCCACATTTTTTAACAAATCCTTCAATGAATCACTAGATGTATCCTTTCGTGGTTGAAAATTTTGATCACTCAACCTACTAATAAGATCCTCAACTTCTTTTTTTATTGTTTTCAATTTCACTCAAATTTTCTTGAGTGCCAGGAGGGTATTGAGAGAATGGTGGGGCAGGTTGATTTTGTTGTTGAGGTTGATTTTGTTGAGGTTGATTTGGTTGAGGATTTCCTACAAATTAAAAAAAAATCATTCATTTCTAAACTAAAACAAACAAAATCAATTTAAAACAAAAAAATTCATTACAAATACCAAACAAAACTTACCTCTTGCATCTCTTCGTCGTCGGGGTGCCATATTTGTGAAGAAAATTGAACTCAAGTTGATCAAATGTGAAGAAGTCACCTCCTCAACAACACGAGCGCATAGTGCAGGGTTTTTGGCCGCAGGCAGAAATGAAAGCCAGTAAAAAACAAATGAAGAATGTTCACTTTTTTTTTGCTTTTAAAAAGCCAAAATGCGTTCGCGTTATAACGCGAACGCGTTTTGGCTCATTTTTCACTTTTGTGGCCACAAAAGTGCGACCATCTTGGTGCACTTACCCCATGATGCTTAGTGGTCTTAAAATCCTCCACCTTGACCCAACCTGCATCATTGAAAATATTGTAAAGAGATTGGAGGTGTGGGAACCTATCAAGAATAGGAGGGTGACCATCCCAAGAGTCCTTCCAAAACATAACATTAAAAACCGTATTACAAATCCAAAAAACGCCCTCCTTAATAAGTTGTGTGCCATTTTTGAGAGTGTCCCAAATATAAGATCCTCTTCTAGTCAAAGCAAGTCGAGGCACATCATGGCTATCAATTACAGGAAAATATTTGTGTGTTAGAATCTTGGCCCAATCCTGATCTTGAAAATTGCACCACCTCTAGTACAATTTAGTTGCTAAGGCTTTGCTAACCAGACCAAGTGACCAAAGACCAAGGCCCCTAGCATGCTTTGGTCTAAAAATAGAATCCCAATTGAATAAGCTCCACTTAGAAGAAAAAAGACTGCTAGACCATAAATTTTTTTGAGAAAAGGCATCAAATTCCCTAACAAAATTAGAGGGGGCGACTTGAATAAAACACCGATAGATAGGAAGAGCCTATGACAAAATCTTCAGGAGAATCACTCTCCTAATAGAAGAAATCCATTGACAAGTCCAGTGGCCAACCTTACTTTAAAACTTGTCCAAAATCCCCCGCCAAAATTCCCTACATTGAGATCCCAAGGCCAAAGGAATCCCAAGGTACATCAGGGGAGAGAGCCAATATGAAATCTAAGGATCCTAGAAATCCTATTCTGAATAAGATAAGGAGTATTAAAGAAATAGATAAAATATTTTTCTTCATTAATTCTCTGACCTGAGGCCTTCATTAATTCTCTGACCTGAGGCCTTCAAGTAGATATCTAGGGCTCTCCTAAAATTAATTGCCTCATTAATTTTGGCTACACCCATCAAAGTCGTGTCATCCACAAACTGAAGGTGAGATGAAGGAGACAATTCATTGTTCCAACTCCAACCTTGAATAAGACCTTGTTGTACTTGATATTTGATAAATCTACCAAGTCCCTATGCCATGATAATGAATAAATAAGGGGATAAGGGATTCCTTTGCCGAAGTCCCTGAGAAGCACTGGAAAAATTTGAAGGTTCCCCATTGATAAGAACTAAAAAGGAGGAAGAGGTCACACAACTAAGAACCCAATCAACCAACTCCTCTCCAAAACCAAAGGCCAAGAGGATTTTCTGTAGGAATTCCCAGCTCACCCGATCATAAGCTTTAGCCATGTCTAGTTTGATAAACATCACCTTCTCCTTAGAGGTTTCCATAGAATGAATGGCCTCCATTGCAATCACCACACCATCCAAAATATGTTTTCTCCCAACACTCCTCAAAAATCAAAGTACTTAGAAGTGGCTTAAGTCTTTCAGCAATCAACTTGGTAATAATCTTGTAGATTACATTACACAACACAATGGGCCTGAATTGATCCAAACTGTTAGCTCGATACTTCTTAGGAATAAGAGCCAAAAAAGTAGCATTCATAGACTTAAGAAATTTTTTTTCCTATGAGATTCTTGAACCACTTCTAAAAGATCAAACATAATGGTCTCCCAGAATTCCTGAAAAAATTCAATTGGGAACCCATCTGGGCTAGGAGCCTTACCCTTTTTTATATGAAACACAACTTCCTCCAATCCTGGCAGAAAAATGGGTTGCACAAGGGAATCAATCATCTCATCAGATACCAATGAGGGAATATGACTTAAAATGGCCCTCTCCTCCTTGACAATGAAATCATCCTTGGTGAACAAATTTGAAAAATAACTCACAACTTCCCTAGAGATATTTGCACAAGAAGAGAGTTGAACCCCTTTCGAAGAGATGAGAGAAGTAATAGAATTGCCATATCTTTGAGCCTTAACAAAATTATGGAGAAAAGCTATGCTTCTATCTCCTTCTTGAATCCAATCAACTCGAGATTTCTACTTACAAAAAACTCCTCCAGTAGCTCCTACTCCTCCAACTCCCTAATGGCCAAGGATTCAGCATGACCAAGATCAACAGTTATCCCTTGATCTCGAATCTGACATGTAACATTATCCAGCTTAGATTATGCAACCATCCTCTGAGAGTGAAAATTTCCAAAAGATTGTTTGTTCGACTTCTTAAGTCTATATTTCATATGTTGGAGGCTCTTTCCAAATGAATACATGGCCCTACCATGAGCAGGCCTTCCTTCATACCACTAGACACTCAAAAGGTCCTGGAGAGACTGATCTCCCAACCACATCAGTTGAAATTTGAAAGAGGGGTTCTTGGACATTTTGAATGAGGTAGCACAAAACTTGAGAGGCCAATGGTTAGAACCCATCCAGTCAAGAATTTCAAAGCTAGAAAACCACCTATCACTCACCCAATAGCAGGAGACTAGAAATCTATCAAGTCTTTTTGCAATAGCCTCAGCACCACTTCTCCTATTATTCCATGTGAAAACACCATTAGTTGGTTTAACATCAATGAAACCCAAGAGGTCAATATTATCTCTGAGAAAATTTGAAGAAGGATCAAGTCTGGCTAACCCACCTCGTTTTTCCTCCAAACTAGCAATAGCATTAAAATCACCAGCCACAATCCAAGGAAGAAAAGGAACCAAGGAGTGAACCAACATAATATGATGATCCCAAAGCTGTGACTTATCCATAAGATCAGTGGGGGCATAAATATTAGAGAAAAGGCATAGTTCTCCTGTCTCAAAGCTAGAAGCAACCATAGAAATGGAAGAGCAACTAGAAATCCACCATAATGGGGAAACCTTCTTTGGATTCCAAAATCAGGCAACCCCAACTTAATTACCATGTGCACCAAATCCTTACCAGTGGCCAAGGGGTCAGATATGAGGATCCCTACTGAATAACTCATCCACTGCCAACTTGGTTTCCTGGATAAAGACTATATCAGGATACTAAGATTCAATTAATCTGAAAATAGCTTTTTGTCTAGGGATGCTATTCATACCCCTCACATTCCAAGAAATGACAATCATTTATGAGGTTGGGAGAAATGGGAATCAATGGTCTTAACGGAACCCAATTCCACCAAAGTCTCACCAATCAACTTCACTTTTACCTAATCCGACTTTTGCCATACCTTCGAGAGTTTCTCTATAGGCCCTTTCTTAAGGAGTTTTTGAAGTAGCCCCAAATTCTGTGAAGCACTATTGCTCTTTCCATGATCTAGAGCTCCTTTTGTTGGAAGAGGAATAGATTCTATCCCAACTCCCATACCCATCTGAACCCCACTACCACCTAAGTCTTGACCAACTGGAGTCTGAGCAAGAACATTAATATCCACCTTCCTTCCTTGTTTAGCCTATGTATGAATTTTGAAGTTCTCTTATGTGCCCTCAACAAACATTTGTACATCCTTTGTCCCTTCCCCTAAGGAATGATCAATTGGAATGCCCTCTTCCTGCAGAAAACCCTCAAGAATCTCAAATCTGTTAAAATTATCTTCATTTTGTCTATCTCTCCAAGTCCTTTTCTTTCCTCTCCCCTTATTACGAGGCTTCACAGGAATAAATCCTTCCTTATCTGCATTCACCTTAGCCATAGGTACCTTCCCCTTATCCTTCTTAGGAACAAAACTAGAAACGGTTGATGAATTTGGAGTGTTAGAGACAAACCTAGGACATTTCCTTTGCAAATGTCCATACTCATGGCACAAAAAACATCTAAAGGGAAGGGTCTCATAGTCCAGTTATTGGATCCAAGATGAAGTACCGAGGAAAATTTCAATAGAATCTGGTAAAGGGTTATTCAAATCAACTTCAACACAAATTATAGCAAAAGAAATTACCTTTCTGTCTTGAGTTTGTGTAGCTGATCCTATTGGTTTGTTGAGCAAGAGAGCAATAGAATGTAGAATATCACTTTTCCAAAATTCGAGCGGAAGCCTGGGGAGACGAACCCAAACTGGAACTCTAGAAGGAGGTTCCTTAGTTGAATTGAACCTCGCATGCCATGGTTTAACAAATAACCCAATCTTGTTGAAGAATTAGGGACCTCCCTCAAAAGCCTTATGTCTATCCTACATGCATGAGAAAACAACTATAAAATAATTATTGGCATCCAATAGGATTTCCATATCCCCTTCAGGATTCCAACGACATCATGCCTACATTTCTAAGACTGGTAAGGAGAGCCTAAGCCCCATAAATTTTTAGAATAAAGCATGATCCAACCAATATGAAATGTCCTCTAAAACGGTCTCTAGATTTATAACTAGCATAGGATGATCTTGAATCCTAGCCAAACACCCATTCACTTTCTTAATGTGAGAAGAGCCATTGGCATTTGCAGACTCCTCCACCAAAACCCTAGCTCCATACCTAGAAGAAGAGGGATCTAAAACCATCATGCCTGAATCTATTAAAAAAGGGGCAGCACCTACTCTAGCCATGCACATAGCAGAAAGCACAACACATGGTATATCCACCACTGCCAAACAAATAAGATAGCCAAAAAAGAAAAAAAAACCCCAACACCCAAAAACACAACCACCTCCCCTCACCAAAACTCACGGGAGACCAGAAATCACAAAAAAGAAAGAGCCTCCCCATGGCTCCCAACATAAAAACTAACTCGCCAAAAACTAGCAATACCCCCGCCCAACACAACACCATCGATCTCAAGCACAAAAACTAGATAGAGAAAAGGAAAACACGGCTAGGGTTACTCCTAGCCTATGCATAGGCATAGAGTGATCGCCTTCATCCTCCTATCTTATGAGTTCCACAGAAGTTTAATGTATTCAATGCTCTTGTGAAATTGCGTTTATCCATTTAATACGTGGAGTTACCAGAGGGCTGCAAGTGGCACTGCTGGCAAGAGCAATTTAGGCCTTGATAAATTTGTTAGTGTAATATACCAATTTTAACACTTTCTATCAAATGACATGAATATTTTGAGTTCATTCATGAGTGCTTCCTCGACAACTTTCTTAGAAGAGATTCTTGAGGAGGTTTGTCTTAATCAATTTTTTTCCTTGTTTGCATCTTTTTTTCAGCATTAGTTTATGCTGAAGGAATATCCAATTTGAAATGAAGCAAGATAATTTTTTAAATCTACTGCTAAAGGTATCCTAGAGAAGATTCACAACACCCCATATTTTCATCACTTTCCATTACTTTTGGTCATTGTTTACATCAGTTTATATCATAAATAGTATTTGGCTCACCTCAAAAATATTTGTCTACCTTTTGACGAATACACCCAAATATCTCTACGACCATGCATTTATTAAGAAACAAAGGGTAGGATGGGAAAATAGTCATAATTGTTAATCCCTAAACATTATGTCACTCTTATCAAGAATTGTAGCATGGCAAGGACAAGGGTTTGGAGAGGAAGAGGTGTTCACTCGTGGCCTGTGCAAAATTAAATTTGGTAGTAATACCTTCTTCAATAACCATCTGGAGCTAGCACAAAATTGGGTCATGTGATTAGAGCGTAGAGGAAGGTAGCTGGTTATGTGTTCAAATCCTACACACGTCACAGAAAGGGCCTTGAAAGCTTTCATAGTTTAGACTACGATGAGCAAAATGGGTACTTGAAGGGAATTATTACATAAGTCATTCATGAATCAAGGCATGGTTGCCTCCTTTACCACATCAACTTCAGGAATCCCTTCCATTATAGGCAGAATGAGTTGTTAATCACCGCTGAGAGTATGTATATTGGCCATTTTATTTATTGGGGTAAGAAGGATAATCTAATTGTGGGGAATTTATTGCCTTTGAGATCTATTCCCAAGGATGTTGTGGTTTGCAATGTGGAGAATCATGTTGGTGATCATGGCTCCTTTACCAAGGCTTGTGGAGATTATGCCATTGTTATCAGTCACAACCCTGATAATGGCACTTCTAGGGTAAAAATTTTATATGGAGTTAAGAAGATTATGCAATTAGTTGCAGATCCATGATTAGATAGGTAGCTAGTGGTGGAAGGACACAAAATACTATGTTGAAAGTGTTGGAAAAACAAGGACAAACAACTAAGAGGGAGGGGGTGAATCAGTTGTCACAAAATACTTAAAATTTTCTAACTTTACTTAACTTAATCTCAGATTTGATGAATGAATAGTTAACCATGAATAATCAACACACCAGAAACAAAGAGAACACAAAGATTTTTACGTGGAAACCCTGTTAGGGGAAAAACCATGGTGGATGTTAGTCCAAAATATTATACCTTGTTAAAAGTATATGAATAATGGGAATGCACATGCATTCATGCACAATTCCTATAGCTCACTACTCAAATACAAAAGAGGACTCACTATCTAAAGAAGGGTTTGGATTAAGACCATCCAAGTTGTAAACTGAGAGAATAGCTTCTACACAACCTTGATTATAGTTCCAATTAACCACATAAAACCTTCTTCACTCTTCACTCAAAATTATTCACACTCTGCTCAACCTTCTTTACACTCTACTCTACAATCAAATGATATTCACACAGGAGCACACAGGAGCACACTGGGCACTTTGAGTATTCACAACACACTTTTCACTGAAGAGACAATCACTCTTATATATCCACAACATGAGATTACAACAACTTAGTCGGTCATAAATATACAACATATTTTCAATGTCGGCCCAAATTTACAAATAAATTTGCAATGTGAATCCACCAAGGTCAGCCACAACATAGGGGAGACCCAAGTTAACAAATACAACACAAAAAGACTTCAATTAATTTCTCCTAGAAGATATAAAACATGCTACCACCATCATGTCGTCCAAGAACATGAAAAACCAAACATATAAAGAAAAATATTTGAACACGAGCACACCGATCAATGTGGATGTACCACAAAAATAAATCATGATCTAGAAGCATTCAAAAACAACAAGAACTAATAGAGAAACATCTGCGGCACCAGAAACACATAAAATTCACTTATGAACATTGACAAAAACCACAAAAACACTGTCAGAACACAACTGATCAACACACGATCAAATCTTCACAGGAACCTCTAAAACTTCTCATGGATGAACTAGATATACTTAGTAGAAAACCATTTAATCTATAGCATCTGATCTTTGACATATAGAACAAGACACCTTCATGACCTTCACAGTTCCACATGGAACTTGGAACACTTCTTTTAACAATTTTCTTAATATCCTTGACATATACAACCTTCAATACACCAAATTCTAATAGTTTTGACATCAATGACAACCACATATCAGCAACACAACCACAAAATCCAACAATCTCCCCTTTTGGCATTGATGGCAACACATGATGTGAAAAACACCATCAACCCAACTCTTAATTAGTGCATACTCCCCCTTATATTCTGACTCTCCTTCCTTGAACTCTTCACTCCAGATAAGCAAAATTTTTTCACATTACACTTCTCTTCCTTTGAAATTAATGGCAAAGATAAGCATTATCTTTCCACATGTAAGCTCTAAACCACATATTTGCACATCTGACTACTCCCCCTGAGTAGCAGCCACAAAAAAACATTAATTCGGATTAGAATTTGATCCTGAAATGCATAGATTGACGCAAATTAATGCATCCTAGTTCATATTAGGAGAGGTAATCACTCCTAGCATCCCTCTGAGATACTCAAGAGTATCCTTCGGCAATGACTTAGTGAAAATATCTGCAATCTTCTCTTTGGTAGGAACATACTCTAGTCTAACTTCTTTCTTACTCACTTTCTCCCTCACAAAATGGAACTTGATTGATATATGCTTGGTCTTAGAGTGTAGCACCAGATTCTTTGAAATGTTAATAGCACTTGAGTTATCATAGTAAATGGAAATGGGTTCATCATATACTACTCTGATATCTTTCAACATCTATTTCATCCACATCACTTGAGTACAGTTGTTTGCAGTAACAATATACTCTGCCTCAGTAGTAGATAGAGAAATGGAATTTTTCTATTTACTCAACCATGATACTAGCTTCTTCCCTAGGAAGAAACTACAACCACTAGTACTCTTCCTATCATCTACATCTCCTACCCAATCCACATTAGTATATGTATTCAATGTAAGATTATCATCCTTAGGATACCAATGTCCAAAATCAACTATTCCTTTCAAATACTTGAAGATTCTCTTTACAACAGTCACATGAGACTCTTTTGGATCAACCTAAAATCTAGCAACCATACACACAACATTCATTATGTCTAGTCTAGTCTGTTTTAAGTAGAGAAATCGACCAATCATTGATCTATACCTTGTTTGATTTTCCTTGGGAGAATCATCATTCTATGTCAGATTACATCTAGTTACCATGGGAGCACCAATAGGTTTTGAGTTTTCCATACCAAGCTTTTTTAGCAGCTCTCTCACATATTTGGACTGAGATATGAAAATCCCCTTGTCTAACTGAGTAACTTGCAATCCCGGAAAGAACTTCATCTCTCCAATCATGGTCATCTCAAATTCATTCTTCATTTCATTAGCAAACTTCATACATAGATTATCATCTCCTCCAAAAATAATATCATCAGCAAAGACCTCAATGATCAATTCTTTGTCATGATCCAACTCGAAATATAAGTTGTTGTCAATAGTAAATTTATTGAATCCAAGCTTCAGTAAATATTTCTCTAGTCTAGCATACCAAGCTCTGGGGGCTTGCTTGAGTCCATATAGAACTTTCTTCAATTGGAAAACCATGTTTTCCTTAACACTCAGTTGAAATCCATCTGACTATTCAATATAAATTTCTTCTTCTAGCTCAACATTCAAAAAAGTAGACTTCACATCCATTTGATAGACTTTGTAGTTCTTATAGGTATCATAAGAAAGAAATAACCTTATAGCTTCAATTCTAGCAACAAGGGCAAGGTTTCTTCAAAATCAATACCTTCCATCTATGAATACCCTTTACATACTAGTCTTGCTTTATTCTTGACCAATTCACCTTGTTCATTCAGCTTATTTTGAAAGACCCATTTAGTATCAATCACATTTTTGTATTTTGGTCATGGAACAAGTATCCATGTATTATTCTTTTCAATCTGTATTAATTCTTCCTTCATAGCTTCCATCCAATGTTCATCTTTGCAAGCTTCATTTACATCTTTTGCCTCAATCTTGGAAATTAGACAATACTCTTCTATAATTTTTTTTCTAGTTTGCACACCTTTATTCTTGTCTCCTATAATTTGATTTTTAGAATGATTTAGCTTTACATACCTCAGAGTTTTAGGATTCTCTTGAACTTCTAATTCTTCTACTCTTTATTTTGCACTTTCACTTGTCTTCGCTTCCTAACTACCTTGATTCATCAAAACAATTGGAGCATATGGAACATATGGCACAATTTGAAGTTAATTATGTGTCTGAACATTCTTCCCTTTGTTTGTATTGTTTTCATCTAAATCATATCCAAAATATCTAGATGACTTAGTAGAATCTTCATCAACTCTGACATTTTCACTCTCAATCATTTTTCTTAGTCTCCTATTATAGCACTGGTAGGCCTTGCTTCTAGTGGAGTAACCTAGAAAGATTCCTTCATCACTTCTTGCTTCAAACTTTCCTATATCATCATCTCTCTTGATGTAGTATTTTCTTCCAAAGATTTTGAAATATTTAACAGTAGGCTTATAACCAAACCACATGTCAAAAGGAGACTTACCAATATTACCATTTACATTTACTTGGTTCAAAGTGTACACAACAGTGCTTATAGCTTCACTTCAATACATATGAGGCACATTTCCTTCAATCATCATTGTTCTAGTAGCATCTAGAATTGTTTTGTTCTTCCTCTTTGCAACTCCATTCTGTTTAGGGGTTCGGGGAGCAGATAACTATCTTCTAATTCCATGCTCTTCATAGAAAGAATTAAACTCCCTAGAGGTGAACTCACCACCTCTGTCTAATCTTAAGAATTTTATTTTCAGACCTTTCTCATTTTCTGCCATGGCTTTGAAACTTTTGAACTTTTCTAATGCTTCACATTTTTCTCTTATGAACACAACCCATATCATTCTAGGGTAATAATCAATAATCAACATAAAGTACCTTTCACCATGAATACTTTTGACTCTAGAGGGCCACATACATCAGTATGCACAAGCCTAGTAATCCATTTGAATTATGTTGTTTTCTCCAAAAAGAAACTCTAGTCTGTTTTCCCATTTGACACTCTTTGCAAATTGTGTTAGCAGGATTTACCAGCTTAGGTAGATCTCTTACTACTTGAGTGGAACTTATTTTGAGTATGTTATCAAAATTCACATGACACAACCTTATATGCCATAACCAATTTCATCTACTTGAGCAATTAAACAACTTTCACTAGTAGCACTTAGGTGAAAAATATTACCTTTTGTCTATTTACCTAAAGTAATTACATTTCCAGAGCTTCCAAATATCTTGCATCTTCCATATTTGAACTGAAGATCATAAACCTTTTCCACGATCTATCCAACACTTAACAAATTGTACTTCAAGCCTTCAACATAAAGAACATCATCAGTGTTATGCTTACCGCCAAGACAAATAGATCCTCTGCCACAAATCACACAAGCATTGTTATCACCAAATCTCACAACCCCACCATCATACTTCTCTAGACTTACAATTTTTTTTTTGTCACTAGTCATATGATGTGAGCATTCAATGTCAATTAATCACTCATCCTTTTCTTCAATTCAGGCTGCAAGAGCTTTCTCAACTGTAGCAGATTCAGTAGCCTCAAAACTATTTTCTTTGATAGCAATGAAAACCCAATCATCTTCATTTACATTCTCTTTATTAGACTCATCATTAGTCACTCCTTTAGAAAAATGGCATTTCTTTTGAAATCTAGGTTTGTAAGGCTTAGATCTAGGGACTCTTTTAGGACACCTTGATGCAGAATGACCTATTTTATTGCAAGAAAAACATTTGATAAGCAACACTCCTTGATACTTACCTTTACCTCAGCCTTCTTTCTTTACAATTAGTGCTTCCAATTCTTCAACTTCTCTTTCATAATCTTCAAGTTGTTTTAGTTCTTCATCATATTTGGATGGATTCCTAGAACTCTCTCCTAGATCATATCTTTTCTTATTTCTTTTGGATATAGTATCCTTAAATGGACTTTCAGTCTTAGGAACAAAATCATCAGATTTGCTTAACTCAGAGACAATAAGTTTACCAATTATTGTATCTCTTGTCACATTCATCAATGATCTGAATTCTTCAATTGCACGAGCCTTTGCTTTGTATGAGGTAGGAAATGATCTGAGAACCTTAGCCACAATTTCTTCTTCTTCTAGAATACCACTAGCACATCTAATAGCCATCACTATTTTATTTACTTTCTGCATAAAATAAGAAATATTTTCATCTTCACCCATCTTTAGATTTTCATACTTTCCTTTCAAACTCTGTATTTTAGCCATCTTCACATGTTTATCTCCTTCATACAAAGTTTCTAGCTTCTTCCAAATCTCATGAGTTGTCTTCAGACCTAACACATTTATCATTTCTAAATCTATTATATCACTTAGCAAAGCTTTCATAGATCAAACATTATTCTCAACTTCTTTAACCTCATCAAGAGTAGAGGGACCATTATGAGATATGATATATCTATTCTTTGTAATTTTCCAAAAGGGTTCACCAATACATTTCAAATGATACTCCATCCTAGCTTTCCACAATGAGTAGTTTGCTCCATCAAATCTAGGACTGCCCTTCTTGTATGATGCCATCTCAGATCACCTCAAGATTTTAAACTTCTTCAGAGGAACCAACTCTGATACCAATTTTTGGAAAAACAAAGACAAAAAAATAAGAGGGGGGGTGTATCAATTGTCACATAATACTTAAATTTTTCTAACTTAACTTAATCTTAGATCTGATGAATGAATAATTAACTATGGACAATCAACACATCAGAAACATAAAGAAAATCAATATTTTTACGCGGAAACCTTGTTAGGGGAGAAACCAAAGTGGATGTTAGTCCATAATATTATACCCTATTAAAAGTATATGAATAATGGGAATGCACATGCATCAAACACACTTCCTAGAGCTCATTGCTCAAATACAAAAGAGGACTCACTGTCCAAAGAAGGGTTTGGATTAAGACCATCCAAGTTGTGAACTAAGAGAATAGCTTCTACATAAGCCCAACTACAGTTCCAATTAAGGACAAAAAACCTTCTTCACACTCTACTCTACAATTGAATGATATTTGGACATACACACATAGGAGCACATAGAGCACTCTGAGTATTCACAACACACTTTTCACTGAAGAGACAATCACTCTTATATATCCACAACATGAGATTACAACTTAGTCAGCCATAAATATACAACATATTTTCAATGTCGGCCCAAATTTACAAATAAATTTGCAATGTGAATCCACCAAGGTTAGAAACAACATAGTGGACACCCAAATTAACAAATCCAACACAAAAAGACTTCAATTAATTCCTCATCAAAGATCCACAACACGCTACCACCATCATGTTGGACAAGAACATGAAAAACTAAACATATAGAGAAAAATCTTCAACCAAGAGCACATTGATCAATGTGGACATACAACAAAGATAAAGCATGATGTAGAAGCATCCAAAAACAACAAGAACTAATAGAGAAACATCCAAAGCACCAGAAACACATAAAATTCACTCAAGAACACTAACAAAAACCACAAAAACACTATCAGAACACAACTAATCAAAGCATGATCAAATCTTCACGTGGACCTCTAAAAATTTTGGTGGATGAACTAGATATACTTAGCAAAAAACCCTTTAATCCATAGCAAATAATCTTTGATGTATAGAACAAGACACCTTCATAACCTTCAAAGTTCCACAAGGAACCTGGAACACTTCTTTTAACAATTTTCTCAATATGCTCAACATATACAACCTTCAATACACCAAATGCTAATAGTGTTGACATCAATGACAACCACATATCAGCAACACAACCACAACATCCAATATAAAGATGGAAATTTGTATCACAAATATAGGGTCAAAAGAAATTGTTGGCCCAAGGCTTGTGGTGTGGAAATGAACCCTGTTAAGCACCCTCATGGTGGTGGTAACCATCAACACATTGGGCATGCTAGTATCCTGGGTTGTGATGCTCCCCTGGGAAAAAAAACTTGGTCTCATTGCTGCTAGGAGAACTGGTCATTTGCATGGATAGACTGTAATAGCAACTACAAAGACAGATAAGGCTTAGCACATACATGCACTCAATCAGAATTGAACAATTAGAGAGTTGCTCATTGTTTTTTATCATTAATGTTTTATTTTTTATTCAAATTTTGGGAAATACTTTTGACCAGAGCTATGAACCAGAATACAACCATTCAACAATACCACCCCAATGGGGTTTGAACCTTTGTGGCAAGAACAACATTGCCGCCTATAAACCATCACACCATGCCAATACCTGCAAATTTTGGTAAATACTTCAAGCTAGGTTGTAATCCTTGTTTAATTTTATCATTTGAGGCTATTTTTTGAGTTGCCATATTAATTGACTTTGTCATTTTTTTCCTTATTTGAATTATTGCTTTTAGCTTTTAGATCATAAATGGAAAAAAATGATAACTTCTTAGTATCTTAAAGTGCAAGCTCTCTATTTTTAAGAAGTAATAATTTCAAGGATTTTTTTGATGTATTAAAGAATTTTTCATTTGGAAACATTTGGAATGTCTACAAACTATACATAAAAGATGAGGAAGATAATGTGCCAATACAATTTGTTGACAACTCTTATTAAGTATGTTTCTTACTCTATTTTCCTTTGTACATCACATTAAATTTGTCATTACTTCTTTTTAGCATCTTTCTTACTTCTTTCTCCTTTGTATAACTATTTCCTTGAAGGGGTCCCAACTAGTGCTCTAAATGTGTCTTTGTATTATGTAGCTATTTATCAATGAGGGACATGTTCTCTTTACTTGAAAAATAAAATTTTAAGGGTTCTAACTAGTAAGTTCTACTTGGTGCTTTCGATTTGATATATGTTTTAGTATCTTTTCTATATACTTTGTGGTTTCATCTCTTGATATGGGGACTACATGATAGGGATTAATTTTCTTCCAATCGATGCATGTTAATACATATTTACTGGTGAGCTGCAAGGTAAATTTGTAAGTTATTTTTAGCCCTCATTCCCAATGTATTTTTGTTGTCCAATGTCCATACATTAGTTTTGAAATTTGTGGTAAATCCTCTAGTTGATTATTCTAGACTTTGGCCATTCAAACTATTTAATAAAATATCGTAAAGAAATGCTCACATTTATTGCAAATATTAGGGCATGCATAAATTGGATTTGTTGCAAAGGTCTTAGAAACTCTCAAACAAGGGGTTTGAGCCAAAGAATGCAAAAGGAGCTTGCAATTAGATTATTATTATTCCTTTTAAAATGCTTACTCCTACACTATACCCATTCCAATGACATTATTCCAGAGCTTGTTTGCTTTCAAAATCTAGAATACTATAAAATCTATATGCTTTATGTTTTGGAACAATAGACTCCATTTTGATCGTAAATCATATGGACTATTTTCTTGCTTAATTTTTGGGCAAGAATTTTATTTTGTAGGTTACACGTTTACCTAAAATCAATGTATTAGCTTAACTCTTTAGAATATTATTTAAATTATTCTTAACATTTCTTGTTGTCTATGTTGTCAATATAGTGCATTGTCTTAGCAGCAGTGAAGTCGCTATAATATATTTGCTAGAAAATCAATTAGCATATTTTTTGAGTTCTAAAAATGAAATTTGAATCTAATTAAATTGAAATTTTTTTATACCATACAAACACTGAATGGATCTCTACTTTGAAATAACTTTGAGGCATTTTGCGTTGTTCGATTTTAAAAAATTAAATTAATTGAACTGTTGTCTATGCTGTCAACTAGAGCATTTCGCTTGGTTGCAATTGGAATTGCTAAAATATATTTGTTGGAAAATTAATTATCATATATTTTTTTAAATATCAATATGAATCTTATTGAATTCAAAATTGGTTGCTCCTTTTAATTATTGCATGAATCTCTACTTTGAAACAGGTTATGAACATCTTTAGAAAGATAAATAGTAGTGAGTTTTTGTTAGGTGTCACTCTTGTCACTACCCTAATGGGCATTTGTGAACTTAAATTAGCTCTAATTTTTTCAAGCATTAGTAGGGGTACACATACACATCAAAAAAATGTACTTGCATGCCTGACTTTATAGATTATTTCTTAATCAATGCTTGATTATTTGTTTTCCCTTGTTGGTATTGATTTTTTGCATATATTTTTTATCCACATTAATGCTTGAACTAGAACTGCTTTGCAACTGCAAACTAGGACACAAAAAAACCTTTTCATTTGAATGATACTGAAGAAAATATTTTACAAGTACCATCTTCATAACCAAAGTATGCAAGTGAAACACCTATGAGCTCAGTCCTACGAGCCCACGCAAAGTGGAGTATCTATGGAAAATGGTGTTGAAAACCCATCAATCTACTACTTTTGAGAACTTTCTACAAGGTCAAAGAAAGGTGGTGTCCTTATTAGTATGCAAAATTATGTGATTTTTTTGTCTATTTTCTTTGTTAGCGCTTTATGTATTCCCTTAAGGGATACTATTATTTTTCCCATACCTATCAAATAACCTATAATATCCAATATCAATGCCTGCAAATAAAAGCATTTGTGTGCTTGTAGAGTATGTAAATAGGTTCTTGAATACAAGATCTGAACCTCAACTATAAAGATAAAAATAATAATGTTAGCCATTGTTTCATGTAGTTGATGTAATAGTGGCATTGACTTACCTATTTCCTTAATTTATGCAAGCACAATTTTTTCTTTTACTTGGTCTAAGACAATCAATCTCATGTTTTGACATAATAGGTGGGTAGCCCATGGATGTGGAGTTTAGGTGCCATCAACAATAAGTAAAACTAGAAAGTTTAGAGATAAGCATATCCAATGCTTTACAAGAAGTTCCTGGATTCTCTTTTAAGCATGTGTTTTTCACAAACCCAAGTTGTATCTACTTTCCTACTAAAAGATGTTTATGCTAATTGTCAAAAGATCCTCTCCCCATTGAGGATTTAGCCATAATAATCAATTGAATATGTTTTTTGTAGATGGGATTAGTCTCAGGATGCTTTGGATAACACAATATTCCACTTTGATAAGGATACAATATTTAATGGTGTTAAATCCAATCCACTATCTATTGATTGCTCAATACAACTTGTAATGTCAAAAGGCCCTAACATAATTTAACTCCTATTGCACTGCAACCCTTGTTTTGTTAGATTTTATTTAACATTTTTATTTGCTTCCTTTTTCATAATGGAGGCCTTTGGTAATGTGTTTGAATTTTGTAACAATCTACACAACATTGCAACTACTATCTTGATCTTGATATGATCTTCAACAACATCAATATCACAGTTATCTACCAACTTAGACTGATTTGTATAAGCCTTCATCAATACTTACTCTATTGATGGGAAAAGCCCAAATTTTGATGGGTAGAGTTGCATGTGGCCCTTGGTCACATTTATAGATACAAAAATAATAAATATTTATATAATAATATAATAGTTAATATATTATTTTATAATAATATATTATTCTATAAAAAAATAAAATAATATTAATAATAATATTAAAATCATTTTCTAAATGACCTATCAATTGATCTTATTGATTTTTTGAGTTAATCCTTTTTATATGTAACATGAAAAGTAAGATAGATATCCAATAAGATGGAATTGGTTATGGTAATTTACCATAATCAATATTTTTCATTTTATATTTAAACGCATACTTGTTTCTTGAGGATTGAGCATAGTTCTTACTATTACATACCATGTGGAAGGGTACGACTTTTTTTTTTCCATTTGTTTTATGTAGTGTTCAATTATATTTTCTTTTTATTGGAATAAGGAAAAAAAGTTACAAATACAAAGAGTTGCACAACAATAACAAGAAAATAGTAGGCATCACAACAAATGTTGACTGCAGCAGAAGTACCATCAACAAAAGAAGCAACTACAAATGACTATATCTACCCAAAAACAACAAAATATATAAAATATATAGCAAAAAATGTTGGTTGCACAACAACACCACTAACGGAAAAAATGAGCAACAACAGTTGTGGTAACATTGTGATTGAACCTAGCTTCTAGCAACATCATTTTTTGAAAATCTTCATCAACAACAAGTTGAAAATTCCTCTCACTTTGAACTCTCATCAAAATTCAGTAAACTATTTTCAAATCTCTTGATTTGATCCCGAATACTAAGTAAATTTTTAGTAAGATCAATGTCAACTTGAGGGATAGTCTGAAGAATGTTGATGTGGAGAGAAAATCATTTGAGCTTCAATTTGCACAAGAAGAAAAGTGTGAGAGAACACATCCAAGTATCAAAACTTTCAAATGAAATTAATAATAACTTGTCTCAATGTCTAGGTAATGATATTGTGATGGGAGGAAAGCTTGAGAAGTGTTTCCCTCCAAGACCAAGCTTGAGGAAAGAGAGCAGGAAGAATGGAAAAGAGGGAGTACCATAGTTGGAAAGCATGAAAACATAGCCAAAAAGAATGTTTACTAGATTCTTTTTTGGCACAAAATGGAAAAACTAGGGTAGGGCAGATAAATGAAAGATGATCACCCACAAACAACTTGGAATGGAGAAATTTCTAGGGTGTTAGTTGAGACTAAACAATAGCTTTTTATTTCTAGATCTGAAAGCTTAACTTGTTCCACCAAGGTCTACTAATGTTACACCTCTATTTAGAATTTAGACGACGATCCAAGGAGCAAGTCAAGAGTTTTTTGTAAATGATCTTAAGAGGAAACCTTTAGATGTCTAAAAATTAGGCCATTTCCAGTCCTTAAGGAAATTATCATGGCAAGGTGTGGACATCAAACATGAGAGTTCAAGGGTCACCAACTGTTGTATTCTCAAGAGTGGATACTTATTAGCAGAGGACAAGTTAAAATGTGATTTGAGTTGTTGCCAAGGAAACCAAGTAAAGCTAGTGGGATCCCATAGGTCTTGGAAGGTCTAAATTCCTTTCTTAAAAAGGTGTTTTCCTTTCAACTCTTTAACCGTACCAAGAGGTTTACCATCCTATTGGATTAAATGGTTCCACCAAATAGAGGATATGGAAAAGCTTAGACCATGAATCAAGGATTGATCAAACCAAGATAGCCTACAAGAGGTTATCTACCAAGCAAACCAAATGGAATTAAAGGGGTAGATCTGTAAGTTTTAAAAAAGGCTATAGGGAGAAGTTTATCTTTCCAATTAACCAAAGTCCAAGATCTCCCAACTGTAGCTAATTGGATGCGATGCCAAACCAAACATTTCCATGGAGTATCTCCATTCAAAGCTCTAACAATCCATTTTGAAGTAAGGCATATACCTTGAGTATAAGGGTCAGTGATTCTAAAACCACCTTTATCTTTTGGTTGGATGCAATGTGTCCATGAGGTCATAGGAAGTCCTTTCTTATTGCCCCATTTAGCCCAAAAAAAAACTCCTTATTAGCTACGTCAACTGGTTATACCAACTTTTAAAGGGAATCCAACAAGAAGAAATGTAGACATGGATGGCTAGGAGGATCTTGTTTTCTACTTGGATTCATCCAGCCATAGAGAGAAATCAGTTGGTCCAATTCATGAGCTTCTTCTTGACTTTACATAAAAATCACTTCCACAAATCTTTGAGAGTGACACCAATGCCAAAAGGAATCCCAAAGTATTTGGTAATAGACCCATGCTTAACTTCATGCCACTCACTTGGAATCCATGGAGGCTGAGGGTTAGGGTAGGTCAAAATGAATTCAATTTTATCCATTGCCAATTTAGAACTAGAGATAGTATAAAAGAGGTCCAAAATATCTAATGTGTGGACCATTTCCTGAGTAGAATTTTATATAAAGAGCATGCTATCATCAATAAAGTGAGAATTAAGGGCTTTCACATTACTTGGCAACAAGATACCATGTATAATATTTGTGGACATAACATGCTGAAATAAATAGCCAAGAGCATCAGTTGAAAGAACAAACAAGTATGGAGCAAGAGGATAGCCTTGATGAATGGATTTTTACAACGGAAATTGGGGGGAGAGGGTTCCATTGACTTTTTTTTTTGCATTAGCATCAACAAATAGCATATAAATTTTCTTGCATAACTTTGGGCCAAAGCCAAGCCATTTTACCATATTAAGGATGAATGGCCAACAAATGCGCTCATAGTCTATTGAAGTCATGTTTGATAATTAGAGCATATTGGGAAGTTGTGCCCATTCAATAGTTTCCCAAGCAAGAACCAAATTTTCCAGAATGAATTTCCCTCTTAGGAAACTAGTTTTTCCAGGTCGAACAATGTCCTGAGTGATTTTTTTAATTCTATTTGGAAGCACTTTAGCAATGATTTTATAAGAAGTGTTGAGGAGGGTAATAGGTCACCAACCATTGATGGTGTCCTCATCTTTTCCTTTGGGAATGAGTTTGATCAAACCCTGATTAATAATAGGTCCTAATGATATTTTTTCAATTCCTTCAAGGTAAACATTATAAAAATCATAGTGAATATGAGGCCAAAGAGCCCTATAAAACTCCGTCATCAACCCATCAATGCTAGGACTTTTTTTTGCTGCCATACACTAAAGGGAATCATCAATATCTTCTATGGACAACAAGTGGTCAAGAAATTTATGGTATTCTGGGTCAATTTTTTTGGGGGATACAACTTGCAACATAGTCCTCAAGGATGGGAAGGAGGTCATCATTAACAGTGTCATCTATAAAAATATTTTTGAAGTGCTCATAGAAATTTTGGAAAATGCCATCATGACTAGTTTGCAGGTATCCATCAGTAGATTTGATGGTAGAAATGTGTTCCTTTTTGTGTTTGTGTTGCAAATATTGAAAGAAAAATTTGGTCCCTCGATCCCCCTCCCTGATCCATTAGATACAGGCATGAACTTGAGCACCTTTTCCTTTATAAGTAGTCATTTTCTAAAGCAATTTTTTAGTATTAGTGAATGATTGTTGCACAAAGATGTTTTGTGGGTTTATAGCTAGGATAACACACCCATGTTCAAGTTTCCTTTTGAGGGATTTTTCAAGTCTACAATGCTGAGTAGTAGCTTGTCTCCCATAGTCATGAAGAAAGGAAGTACATCTTGCAATGTTTCTCTCCCACCAGTTGACCCATCTATCATGCTAAGGTTTTGGATTAGAGTTCCAAGTAGCAGTTAATCCATCAATATAATCTTGATTTTTGAGATGAGAGACATTCAATTTGAATGGAAAATATTTGGAGAGGGGGCTATGGTTGGAGAGCTCAAGGGTTATAATAATTGGAATGTGATTAGAAAGTGTAGCTGAGAGGTCTAGGCATACAAGATGACCATCATGAGGTAAGATAGTACAATTAGGGGAGATATAAAAATGATCCAGCCTAATCATTTTTTGAAAATTGTTCCAAGTGTACCAATGTGGCATATGAATGTTGGATTTACCCAAAAGGGGGTCATGAACTCCAAGGGAATTTGGTGCCAAGGTCCAAGCTTCAAATTTAGATTGGGATAGGCATGAAGAATTATTCTAGCTACAATCAGATGGGTGTTCAACCATGTTAAAGTTAGCCCCAGGATCCATTGAGCTATAGGTAGGTGTAAACAAATCCAATCCCACAAAAGGATTCTCTTAGAGGGAGCATTTGGAGCATAAATGGACAAAACTCCAATAAGAACATTATTAATGATCACAATGGCCCAAACACAAAAATTATTGGTATCAACACCAGAAGCCAATATCTTATTTGATAGCCAAGGGGTGAGACCCAAAAAAACAACTCCTCCACCATCATCATTGTTGGTACGGAGGTAAAGATCCCCCTATCAAATGGTAGAAAGGGTAGCATCTAAATGGAGACCACTAGCTTTTACTTCTTGCAACATGAGGGCATCTATTTGAATTGACTGGATAGAATGTTTGACTTGGTATTTACAAGCAGGTTAAGTCAATCGCCGCACATTCTACGATTTAATATGGCATTTCATTGCGATGAGTCAGGGAGGGTTTCCTCATCCACAAGTAACACATTGAACTGATTTCCCATAGGGAAAGATTCTAAGATCATACAGTGGTCTTGGTTAAGACATTCTTTGGATAGCACTTGAGTATGAGAAGTAACTGGACTAGTGGGTTGGGAGGTTGGGAAGGGCACATGGGGTAGGTTTTTACTGGGGATGGAAGCCTCTTTCTTCCTTTTAGATACTCTAAAATTAGAATCAACAACAAATACATATATTAATATCTTGCACATAACCACCACCATCAATCTTAGGAAAAAAAATAGAAAATTATGAATTCTCACTTAAG
>VDFB02000017.1:51481422-51508506 GCA_007258455.2 Sequoia sempervirens
ATTGGAGCCCATTGGCTTTACCAATTCTATTTAATGTGGCCTGACTCCCAAAGAATGTAGCTTGAATTTTTAATTCACAGCTCAACTATTACATAGACTGGGTATGTTGTATTAATATGTTTAATGTGGGTTTTCAATCATGTGCCATCTACTTGTGATTATTAAGTGTTTTTATAATAGTTCTTTTACAATTCTTGTATTTTGTCTATAATATTTAGTGCCAAATAATGCAGCTTGAATTTTGAATTGAGGAGATGACTATTACATAGACTGCTTGTGTTATATGAATATCCACTTTCTCGTAACAAATTGTTAATTATTGTAGGTCAACTATTCTATTCTCCATGGTGTTGAGGTCTATTTAATGTGGGTTTCTGATATTTTTCTATGAAACCAACACTGCAATGGTTTTTTCAATAGTACAACTTAGACAAAGTATACTTTCCCACACTGAAACACTCAATATTGCATTTACCTTATCTACCCACATTTACCGCAGCCACACCCATCGCACAACAATGAAAAAACAAACAAACATTCCCATGAGCAAACAAAAACAACTATAATGAACAGTGTGTTATGGGCATCTGGGAAGAAGAGTACCATGAAGAACAATTTGTCATGAGGAACTTCAAAAAGATGAGGGGAAATAAATATCATTGAACATATTGATAGACACATATAACATGTTGCATCCAAATAAAATAACCACAACAATTAACAATTTGTTATAAGTAGCTTGAAACAAATGAGTGAAAAAGAGTATCATTAAACATATTGGTACAACAAAAGCAACCTATGTAATAGCTTCAAGATGTATTAGAATAACACTTTAGAATCACATTTTAATGGGTTATGGATAGGAACCATTTTCCTTTTTCCCATTTTTTTTGGCATGTGTACGTTTGTCTACCTGTCATTTACCTATGATTGTCAAGTGTTTTTGTAACAACTATTTTAGAGTGTCTCAAATGGTAGATCATTTAAAATAGATTTTATGTGGAATTTTAAAATATGGAGATTTTCTTATATAGAGCTTATGTTGTACAAAATTCATATAGTAGTGAGGATGAACAAAGATAACAACAAGCAGTAGGCAGAGGGCACATAGAACACATGGGCCAAAAAAGAAAGTAACTAGTCAAAAGGTGGAGGCTAGTCTTATGTTAATTGAATAATAGAACAAGTAAACTACAACAATGAATACCTTGTTATAGGCCGTTTAAAAGAGATGAGAGAAAGAGAATAGCATGATGTGTTTGAAATTTCCACAAGGGTTTCTGTCAGAGCATCCATGGTTAGAATTTTTTGGTGTATTTAGATATTTTTTTTGTTTGCTGAAAAGGAAACTATACAAACATGGAAAAATGTAATGTGCACAATAGAGAATGTTTATTGTAGTCAAGTGCATGTAACAATCTGTGCATGAATGCATATATATAGTAAAAAATATATGGAGGCTATCTAACCATGGAGGAAGAAAAGGGTTGAATGTATCGCTCAAGAAAATACAAATGTATAAAAAAAACCTTGTTTACGCTTACAACTATGGCCAAATTTCATGTACCAATTTCCCGACACATGGGCTTAATTTCTTATTCTCCATCTATGTTTGCAATGAGGCCAATATGATATTGCTGCAAAGCAACATTTTGTTTGAACATGTCAAAATATATGTGTCTAGTTAGATGCATATAGAATGGAAAAAAGGCATTGGAAAATGACACAACAACAATAGAAGTTGAAACACTATAGACTGTGGGTAGGAACTGCCAGGAGGCTCTCCAAGATTTGGTATCCACTGGAGGTGTATGGCATCTTTTTTGAGTAGCCTACTATGGAACCAACACCACGATGCGTCATTTCAATATGAAAGAAAAACAATAGACATCCTTATATTGGAAAAAAAAGTATTACATGTAATCCCTTGGTGGCATCGTGCTACAATGCCAAAATGTATAAACCCTGGTGACAATAGAAAGCTGCCATTGTGATTCTGTTGTACAAGGTGACTAGTCGAGTGGCTAGAAAACCACACAACCAACAATCTCAATCATCATTGTAAACAAGGCCAAACAACCTATTGCAAATAGCATGGAGTTTTATCATAATTGAGGAAAACAAAAAGCAATCTAGACAAGACTATATATTTTTTGAATGCAATATACAAGAAGAGTCGAAGAGTGAAATCATGAAAAATTAGAATTTTGTGTGTAAAAATTTGTAGCTAGTTGAATGAAATAAAGCTAATAGAAAAGCTAACAAGAAGAGCTAAGAATATTTGGGAGTAAAGGACGAAGTGTAAATGTCAAAAATTGGGGTATATAGATAGAGAAAATGGAAAATAGAACATGGTTGAAATTTTTTAAACTTATTAGTCAAATGTAATAGTATTTTTTTGTAGAATGTTTTGTATAGTATGTACATATATAGTTTAATATACTGAAATGTTCAAAACACGTTATTGAGTTATAAAAAATTTGGGCTCTTCTTATTGTTGGCTACAATCTCTTTGCATCATTCACAGTTGAAGTTGTTTGTATTTGCATATGTATTAATTTGTAACAGCTGCAACTGTATGTTTAGAGTACTACATGTTGAAATCAGTTGAAAGAGAATTGTAGGTATGCTGATTAAGAATTGACATCATACAATTTAAAAAAATTGCACAAACATCCATAGGTGGAATATACAAAAGAGTCTATTCTTCTAAATGCCACTTACAGAAAGTATGACTCAAAAAAATATTGAAATGAGGAGTCAACAAATTAATAATTATGGGTGCATATTTGCATATTGAATTTCACAAAAGCTATATTACTGAAAGGAGAAAAGATAGTAAACAGGAAGAAAATTATCTTCAATTTGTAAAGCTAAAGAGGATGGAAAGCATTGAATAAAGTCTTGTCCTCTGCTTATTCTTGGATACTATCTTTGTCCATGTTTGGTGTTATACCCATTTTTGAAAAGATTATTACATAGTATGGTTTTGTAAAATTTAAAGCTTAAAAATCCTTGAAAAGAGGATGATATATAGTTTGAACTAAATGGAAGAGTAATTGTTCCAGAGCCTTTTCTATAAGTTAGTGCATGAGCTAGGGGAAAAATCATTTTGCAGGGGTTGGAGTTGTTCCAACTGCACCTCTTCACTATGATGTCTAGCAATGTATTTGTTATTGTTAAGCATCAAATATCTTTCAAATGAGAATGTTGGATCAATGCGAATTATTTCAATTGATTTAACATGAGAGATAGCTATAAAAGTCAACCCTTGCCTCTCTTTGTTTCCTATGTTTATCATTGCTTTATCAAATGTTAAGCCTTGTGCTTTTTGTATTGTGATTCCCCATGCCATGGTGAGTGGGATTTGTGTTTGACTACCCCAAGTTATAGCTGGGATGGGGATGTCTCTTTGGTTTTTTGGGTCCCATGGTGGGGCAATGTAATTTTGGAAGTGAACAACAACATAGTCAGGTAGATTTGGTAGTTTACAATGTGCATTGTACACAATAGCTATAACAAGACCAAAGGATCCATTGACCAAGCTAGCTTGAATCCATAAATTTGTTGTTAGCATCACCTATTGACCAACACAAACCAACAGTTCTGGGAGACGCTGGTCATCATATCTATGATCAGATGTCTGTTACTATGCTACTCGAGCAATACTAGTGGCTAGGGGCAGGTTTAACTATTTGATCATTTTTTTGTTGTGGAATATGAATAAGTCATTTGTGGCAAACAAATGCCTGGCAACATACAACTATTCTCTTTCTATGGTTGAGATAAGTTTATTTTTTTGTTTCATAAGCTCTTTCCAGTCATCACGGAGATCCTCACCATTTCTTATATGGAGAAGAATTTCCCAAAACTTTTGCTAGGAAGGGCTATCTCCTTTTTGGCAAAAAATAGTGTACAATGTGATCGCGACTATGAAAGTATGCCATAAGGCTATTGGCAATGACCGTGAAGCATAAATAGGGGTATCCATGATAGGTGGAAACTAGGAAAGATCACCAACAAGGATGATGGAAACACCACCAAATGGCTCCCTCTGGTTATCAGGGAATGCTTGGTGTAATTAGCTATCTATTTTTAGGAGCAACTTTGGGCCTAGAAAACTCATTTCATCTATCGAAAATGTATTGGATATATTTAAATTGTTCTTGGAATATTGTCAACGCTTGACCTTGCAAAGGATTCATATCCTTTATGGGGATCCAGAGGGTTATATGGTTTGTGGAGGCACATATGTTGTATGCAACAACACTTGTGGGAGCAAATGTGAGCAATGAGCTATTGGATCTAGAAGTAGACGTGTTTATTTGTTGTCTAATACAATTTATTAAAATGGATTTTCTAGTGCCATCTATCCCTTGAATGATCATGCTAAGAGGGAATTTTGGGAAAGGTTGCATGTGATGGGACTGGATGATTTGAATAGCCAATTGTTGTTCTTGTGAAAGCAGATGGGATGATGTATGTGCAGGAAAAAAATGTATTGTAGCTTGCTCATGTTGTGCCCTGGCTGATGGGATGAACTACAAAGCAATATTATGAAGCTTTTCAGCTACATGGTTTTTATTCCATCAATGGTTCCTATCAAAGTCCCACTTACCCAACAGCTGGAGTCGATTTATACTGAAGTTAGTAGTTGCACCAGGTTGAAAGAAAACTTCCCATTCATATTCGTTCATAGAACATAGATGGTTCAAATCATCAAAGTCACTTTTATGTTCTTCAATTATGGATACAACTGGAAGTCTATTAACATGCCAAGGATGATAACTAGTTGTTTTTCAAAATTTCCAGTTTTGTATGGTCTCTTGTTTGGCAAGATATATATCTATTTGTATGCTTCAAAAAAGTTTACATAACATAAGTTCAGTACAACAAAATGTCTCAAATATTTTTGTATCTTCAATGATAATAGTCTTGAACAACAAGTACAAAAGGACAATTGTAGGTTGGCGTCTTGGTTTCCATTTAGCCTTTTTGTGTTGCTCTAAATGTGTATATAAGCAGACTGAGTCAATTAGGGATACACCAGCTAGCTCTGGAGGCATTTGCATATAGCAATGAATATAATTTGTTGGTAGGTCTTCATCAACATCATCTTTATTTATATGGAACCATCCCTTTTTACCATCATTCAAACACACATATTACTAGCTTGAAGTGAGAAGACGAAATTTTTACAACATATGACACGTCTCCTATATGGAGATGTCACGTTCCACAAGAATATTCATCATGAATTTTTGATATGCAAGAAGTGATCTATCCTCAACTATATTTGTATTTGCAAGTCTTTTCAACATATCAAGATAATTTTTTTATTTCTTCTCAAATTTAGCTACATATTTAGAAATATAATTTAAAACAATTTTCCTAGAAACAACTGGTTGGCAGTCAACACTGGCATGAAAAATTGCAAGCATGAGTGGGCTATGAATATTTAGATGATCATCAATTTTTGCTGGCTTGTATGATTTGTTAGTCTCAGTATCAGATGTCAATGTAGAGGTAAACTATTAATGTTAAGGTGCTTTATCCCGACATTGTAATTGCTCTCATTTTTTTCTTAAACAAGTATATTTAGAGAATTTTGTGTTCCTTTGAGTTGTATTTAACAACTCTTCATAATCTATAATTGGATCACTAGAAAGAATCTAGCTTGTGGAAAGCAAGCATGGATTTTCTTTAGAACAATGATACATTTTGAGGAATATCTGTATAGGGAAACATGGATTCCAAACTGAAACATATCTACCAAAAAAGTGCGTTGCCATGGTAACATCATGTTGATTGGACCAATCAAGAGTGTCCATGTTGGGGGATTCTAGAAGCCATAAAAATCCATGCACATGTGTAGAGCCACAATGCTACCATTCATATTTATACCAATAATCTCTTGCAAGCAAAAGCTTTTCAATCACCTCTTCACAAAAAATTGAGAATCTATGATGGAGATATAAAGACGCGATATGTAGATTTTGAAAAACACTATCTATTAGTGTCTTTATTAAGGGTCCATTGCCAATCAAGCCACAAAAGAGAAACAAATTTGTATGTCAACCCATTTTGTGTCTGGATAGCTTAAAGTGAAAAAAAGGGCTAGTATGCCAAGTTGTTTAATCATTGTAGTGAGTTGGGCCCAAAAAGAGTTCCAAAAAGAATGGGTCTCACACAACGATGCACCAAAACACATTAGTTACTCATCTATCTAGCCATTAGTGGCAGCTTGAAGGCATTCATGCAATGTAGAAAATGACCTAGGGATTTTGTCTTCCAAGTCTGCTCTAACAAAGACAAACAATTTCTTGGCTGTGATGTCTCATTATCAAATTATAGAGGAAATACCTAAACCTGACATGTTTTCCAAATCTGTGGTCAAAATATCTCATTAAGTGGAGGGTATATTCATGCAAGTGAATTTAAACATTCCTCCATTGGAGGGGAAGTGTTGCTTCAGTGTGGAACAATGTTGGAAATGCCATTGTAAATAAAGCTTAAGTGTTGTATTCATTAATAGGAGACAAGCTAATTTTAGGCCACCACAAAATATTTTGGTCTTTTTTTTTTCAATTTGTAATACCTGTTTGATTGCTTGGACCTCTCGTTTAGCATTTGGAAAGGAATAGATAAATGATGAAAAGTTTAAAGAGTCATTTTCATCTCAAGCAACATTTGTTGAGCTAGTTAATGGAATTAGGTCTTCATCATAAACTTGCTCTATTGTATGCAAGAAATTGGACACATCAACAACAACATCAGATAACATATTAAGAGCATTGACATCAATCTCAACATCATTGTAATATTTTTCATATGGAATTTTGTAATTCAATGCATCCATGAAATGATGTTTACTAACATATCAATCATAATTACCACCTTCAATAATGGTCTGACGTACAATGACAACCTCAAGGTTTTGTAAGCGACATGCCAAAATTTTTTGCATGCTTGAGATATCTTGAGGAAATCTTATCATGTGACCATTGTATTTAAATTTACCTCCCCTAGTGTGGGACACCTGCAAAGCTGGAGCCACCCTAGCAATAAGCATTCCTTCAACCTACACTAGCTTTTTTAGCAACAATGGTTGTGGGCTTGGGTCCATGCCATTCACATAGCTAAAGTAGTGGGTTCCTTTTTTAGAATAACATCTTACACATGTTTTTCACCTTGACATATGAGTGTGCATCCCTATGTATCTTTCTCTACATATTTGACAAATAGAAAGATTTGACAGTGCATCTATGCAGCGCCAAAATTGTTTCATTGTAGAAAGGTAGCAATCATTGCATATTTCTTTCAAGTGATGCTGCTCTGCTCGTGCAGCAGTGGGGTTTCTCTAATATTGTTTATGAGGGGTGGCATCCACCATTGCCAATGCGTACTATGAGGGAATATTGGTAGTGGGCGGAGCCGTAGTTGTGCATGGTGAAACTAGCCTTTGCTCCATGTATTTTGTATGGCTCTTCACACAAATTTCCTCTCTATGTTGGCTATAGTACAAATGGTTTTGTTTTTGTTTTTTACCCTTTCTAAATTCAACAAGTGATTGGGCTGTGGAACATGAATGTACTCATGCAACCTAGGAGTATACATACAAGCTCAACCATATTAGCATATATTAATATACATGTATAACCATAGATATATTTAAACTAGTAATTACACATAAACATGTAACAAAATGTATATGTGTATCCGTGTGTATGTAAATATATATGCATGGATGATCACAAAACAAATAACATAGTTTGAACATTGTGATATATAAAAATATATATAGAAGGATTTTATAGTTTTTTATGTTAACCGTTTCCACTATTTCACTATTGTTATATCCTTCGTTTAAAAGAATACAATGAAAAAGGACATTATGGAACACCCATGCAGAATTTCATGGAATTCCATCACACATGACACAATAAGAAATTAGGGGGTAATCTATTGTATTCATATGTGTTGTATCATATTCTAATATTTTGACAATACAACTTAATCAAAGTATACTTTCCCACACTATAACATTGAATATTGTATTTACTTCAACCGCCACCACTGCATAATAATGATAGGATGCATTAGCAATCGCGTGAGAAAACACTTACCATTTAGCTTGCGCATATACATATGCATATACATACACATGCATGTACATATACATATACATATACATATACATATGCATACACATACATATACATATACATACACATATACATGTACATATACATATACATACATATACATATACATATACATATACATTTAGATATACACATAAAACTTGACAACAGGATGCATTAACCCTCATGTGGGAAAACAATCATAATTAACCTTTCACATATCAAGGCCACCAACTCCACCACATCCAACCCATGTAATCACAAAGCTTCATGTTGCCCTAAAAAAATTGGGTCAAGTCGCCACCAATCGGGACATGTACATATAAATATACATATACATATACATATGCATATACATATACATATACATATACATATGGATACACATGCACATACACGTACATATACGTATACATATACATACACATACACATACACATATACATATACATATACATATACATATACATATACATATACATATACATATACATACACATATACTTTGTATCTCCTTGCACATCTATATGCTTTTTCAGGTCCACCCATGTGTCTATACACCTTAAAGCGAAGGAAATTAGAAACAATTGCACCCAATTTGCAACAAGTATAAAAAAAGGGCATTTATACTTATGAAATCATGATTTGAAGGATGGTGGGTCATGCCCTTAGAGCTAGACTCCATAGCAAGAACCCTGGTACTAGATGTCAACAAATCAATATTGGGTTGCTCTAGAGACCCATCCACAAAACCCGATTCCATAGACGTAGTTATGGGAACTTTTTCCAAAGAAGAAAATGTCACAATTTGAGTTGACTAATTGATAGCTCTATTTCACAATAAAAATAAAAGATTAATGTATTCGCCTATCTATATACACACTTCTATATCTAAATAGATGTGTATACCATACTTTTTCCTCACTATGTAACTCCTTCGCTTGAAATTATGAAGAGAGAAAACATTAAGATTGAATTTTCCATCAATTTTCTAGTTAAGAAGGGTACGAATTCAAACCTTTTATTGCCCATAGGATATTTTCCATTCTAAAGTAAGGCATTACTATAGGGAACAAAAGGTTTGAATTTGTAGTCTTCTCAACCAATCACTTGAGGGAAAATCTAGTCTGGATGTTTGATGTCTTTATAAATTTCAAGGGGAGGATTTATCAATGTACAATTTCTCCTATGTTAATGATTACAATGTGAAAGATGTATAATATCAGATCCATGTGGGATCTACACAGTGTGCAAAGAGAAGGGAAAGGAAAGGGAAAAAGCTATGCAAACAAGTAACATGTTTTTAACTTCAGAGCTTATTAAAATATATACACCATAAGAGGACTCTTGGCCACATTTGAACACTAAAGCAGAATCGGAAATGATTGCTTGCATTGATGGACAATGGTAATCAAGATGGCAACAACAAGCCAATGCAAGATACACTATTTTGGTGTTTTTAGAATGTATTCAATGCTCTGTTATTAACAACATCTCAATGGTATATCATTTAATGCTATGTTTGTATTGTAGGAATTTTATTAGAAGCTAAATAATACTTACATATGATATTTTTAACTCTTTTCAAATCAAAGTCTACCTAAATACAAATAATGATAGCATACACAACTATTTAGATATACATGTGCATGTATAAATTGTTGTTGCATTCTTAATCGAGACACAGTGGTCTTGGTCTATATATATCGATATATATTTTTGCATATATGTGTTTTTAAAAATATCAAATGGGGAATTCAATACATATATATAGACATAAATTTGAGGTACATTTCCTACTAGTAAATATTATAAACAAACAGAGAAATTGTAAAAGATCTATTAGACGAGAAATCCTATTCACAACTAAGATGATGAAAATCCCAGTGGAAACTTCAAACAAATAGCCTATCAGCTAAAAATATAAAGTTGAACAGATTAAAGAGCTATTAGAATAACACTTAAAACCCACAAAACTATTTTTTTCTCCACACTTATATAGATATCTTTTCAACTTTCCAAATCAATTATTTAAACCCAATTCTTTATCACCACACCTATTTTCTCTAGGCCATGACAACAATTATATGATGTAAAAATATCTAAAAAATGTATATAACACCATAGGATTAATTGTAAATTTGAGCTACATTGCTTGCCATTAAATATTGTAGAGAAATCATTTATGCAACATACCCATGTAAAATGACTTGTACAAAATAATTTTCATTCTAATAGGTCCTAAACATTTTCTCTATTTCTCTTCAATATTGATTCACAAACAACATAGCTCAAATCTTGTATCAATATGTTTCATGATATTCATTTTTTCCTGATCTACTTATAGCTCCCTAAAACAAAATACCCAGGTTTGTTTATGTAAGGGTTGGAGCTTGATAATTACATGGGCTAGCAATGTCTTATATCTATTTGAAATACCCCACAACAAACTCTTCTTCATCATATTCTTTTTTCCAATTCCCGATAACAAATTGTTCATTATCATAGTTTTCATTTTATATTCTCCAAATTTGAAACTTCTATTTAATGTGGGTTATAGAAAATCTACCATTTTCTTATGATTCTTAAGCATTCTACTAATAGCTCTTTTCCATTTCACTTGTTCTCTTATACCAATATGTTTCAAGAAATTCCTTTTTTTTTCTTTCTCAAATTAAAAATATATAGTTGAACATATAAAAGAGCTATTAGAATAACACCTAAAAGAAACCAAACTATTTTTCCCTCCACACTTATACACATATCTTTTTATCTTGGAAAAATAATTATTTAAACCCAATTCTTTATCATGATACCTATTTTCTTTAGGCTATGACAACAATTGCATGATGCAACAATCTCTGGAAAATGCATATAGCACCATAGGCTTAATTGTAAATTCAAACTACATTGGTTGGCATTAAATACTATCGACAAATCATTTATGCAAAATACCCATGTAAAACAACTTGCACCAAATAATTGTTATTCTAGCATCTCTTATACAATTTCTCTTTTCAAATGTCTTCAATATTTATTAACAAAGAACATAGCTCAAATATTGTATCAATATGTTTCATGATATTACTTTTTTCTTAATCTTCTTGAAGCTCCCTCAAAAAAAATACCCATGTCTATTTGTGTAAGGGGTCAAGCTTTCTAATTACATGGGATGGTAGTGTCCTATATCAATATGTTTCATTATACTCTTCCATCCCCATCTTTTTCAACTTCCCCACAACAAACTCTTCATGATATTCTTTTTTTTTCAGTTCCCCATAGTTATTTTACAATTTCCCTATTTTTTCTATAATATTTAGTGGGAAATAATGTACCTTGGATTTTGAATTGAAAAAGTAGTTGTGAATCTTAAGTGTTTTCCTAATAGCTCTTTTCTAGTTTTTCTTTTTGTCTTGTACCAATACGTTTTATGATATTCTTTTTTTCTAAACTATTTGAACCTCCCCATAACAAATTGTTCTTCATCATATTCTTTTTTCTAGTTCCCCATACCAAACTATTCATTGTCATAGTTTTCCTATTGTATTCTCCATATTTTAAAGTTCTATTTAAAGTGGGTTTTCCAGCTTCTACCATTTTCCTATGATTTTTAAGTGTTTTCCTAATAGGTCTTTTTCAATTTCCCTTCAACCAAAAAGTCTAGATATGGGCATCTATGTATGTGAAATTAGTTACAAAGAATATTCAAAGTAAAGAACTAAGTTCAAGTCAAATGAATGTATAGATTTTAGTTTGCAACATATTCTTGCTTGCCTAAAATTCTATCACTATCTAGACAAGGTGTAACAACAAATTCTATGTGATAGTTGGCTTCTCAATTCAAAGTTCAAGCTACATAATTTCCCACTAAATATTATAGAGAAAATAAGAAAATTGTAAAACAACTATGAGGAAAACACTTAATAATCATATGTAAATCAGAAATGATCGAAAACCCACACCAAAAATATACATACAAGAGAAATTGTAGTTTAACATACGAGCAATTTTGTTTTCACCCTTTCTTTATTGTTTTAGTTATCTCTATGAATCTTTCATTTCTTGTTTGTGGTTATCTATGTTCATCTTTGGTATTGTAGCTATTACTATAGGAGCAATTGTAGTTCAACGAGTAGCAATAACCTATACAAAATTCCTATAACACCACACACCCAATCAAAAATTTGAGCTACATTGCTTGGCACTAAATATTCTAAACAAATAGAGAAATTGTAAAAGAGCTATTATAAAAGAAATTGTATTCATGGCTTGACTGACAAAAAATCCTATCACAAACATCAAACAAATAAATTGAATAGATAAAAGAGATATTACAAAGAATAACACTTAGTACCCACCGAACTAATTTTATTGCAAACATGTTTCTGCTTTCATACTAACCCTCTGCATATATATACATATGCAATCACTCCTATCTTAATCTGCAATTGGTCCTATCTTAATGGGTGTAATGACAAAGATGCATAGAGATAACTAAAACAATAAATGAAGGGTGATAAAATCACAAACCCTAACCATATTTATTTACCAAAGAAACAAGATTTAACTACAAATGCTCCTATGGTAATAGGTATAAGCCCATATATTTATGTAATCACTCCTATGTTAATATACAATTGGTCCCATGTTAAGGGCTATACCGATAAATATGCACCAAGATAATCAAAACAACAAACACCCCAGGGTGAAAAAATTACTAACTCTAACCATGTTTTTTGGAAAAAGAAAGGCCAAAGATGCATAGAGATAACAACAAACAATAAACAAGTGATGAAAAAATTACTAACCCTAACCATATTTTTTTGATGAAAGAAAGAATATTTAAGTGTACAAAACCATAACGCCAAACACACATGTAAAACAACTTACAGATTCCACACAACAATTTTAACATAGACAATAAATAAATCATTTATGCAAAACACCCATGTAAAATGACTTATAGATTGCATAGAAAAACAATTTCAAAACCCTCTAATCTCCTATAAAACATATCTGATTCCATTGAATTTTACAATAATCTCCTATCAAAGAAACCATAGAACCAAAGCCAACAATTTTTAGAATAGTTTGCTATCAAACCAACACCACAATTGCTCTTTCAACAATACAACTTAATCAATATATTTTCTCGCACATTTCCAACTTTACTTTCCCACACTACAACACCCATGTAAAATGACTTACAGCTTCTAGAGAATAGTAGTTTTAACATAAACAATCAATAAATCATCTATGGAAAACACCCATGTAAAATGACTTACAGATTGCGGAGAACAATAGTTTGAAAAACCTCTAATCTGCTATGAAACCAACCATGGAAATACTCTACTATGAAACCAACACAACAATGGTTGGTTCGACAATAGAACTTAAACAAAGTATACTTTCCCACATTGGAACACTCAATATTTCATTTACTTCATCCACTTGCATTTACTTCGCCCGCCCCCATCGTACAACAATCACAAAATGATTAAACATTCATCTGAGAAAACACTTACGATTCAGCTTCCGTATATCAAGGACACCAACTCCACCACCACCAACCGACGTAATTCCCAAGCTCCACGTCACCACCAGAAAACCCAGTCAAATTGCCACCTTCCAGGACATCTTTGATGCCGACAAATCCAATTCCCAGCAGGGCTAACGAAATTCCTAGCAGAAATTTCAAAATAAATAGCCTATTCACTAATAAAATACTCTTATTTTCTAATTTTCTTTTTTTGATTGATTTATCTTTGTGATCAAATCTTTGATTTTTCTTTTCCATTAAAATATTTTATTTTAGTTTATGAAAATATTTAATTTAATTAATTAATTTATTTGTTCTTTTTGTTTCATCACATCTACTAGTTGCACATGACTCCCTCCTGTTTATCATTTTATGTGGAGCTTCAAAAAATTTACTTGGATTCCACAGATGCCTTTAAGTGTAATAATAATGGTAGATTAAAATAATTATGATATTTATATTGAAATTTAAAGATGTTATGATAAATATTCAACTGGATTTATCAATATTTTGAAATTTTAAGGTTTATTCTAATGAATATTTTAAACTCTATAAATTAATTAATTTTTTTTATTCTTGATGAATTATACAAGTGTGAAGATTATTTCACACTTGTGGACCCAAACTTATGCTTGTATCAAAGTAATTTTTTTATATTTGGACTAGTATAAGGTAGCTATTAGAATTCTATTTGCTCTTAACATTTGGTACATGAATATAAATAAGGCAAGGTAATACATAGGAACATATTTGAAGAATTTCCAAAATGATAAGAGTCATGTTCTCTTTATTTCAGAATACAATAGACTAGATTTATAATGTCAAATGAAAGATAGAAGATGATAAGCATGCATGAAATGGTCTTGAAATGATGTCTGTTTATTTTAAATGAATGTATTCTACTAAATACTCTTTATAAATACAAATACTTACTCAATTAGTATTTTAATATTTAAATAAATATTTTTTAAATATCAAAATGTAATAATTTAATGAAAACAAAACAAAGAAATCAATTGGTGTGCAAAGACAATTTCTCATGGACTTGAATTGTAAATGAAAATATATGAAAAACAAATCAATCATTGAACCAAAAAAAAATGTAAATTTGGCAGGTGGAATGGAATACATTGGTTGTTTTGGAGTCTTAATTGTGAGGGCTATTATTTATTGGAAGAAAGAATCAATATTTCACTTGTGTCTACACTATTGCTTTCAAATTGATATCAAACATTTAATATTTATCCACTTGTCTAAACTTTTCATTTTAAAGTAGTATTAATAATACACTTATTAAAATAAAAAAATTATGAATTATTTTATTTTATTTTTGAGTTCTATATCTAACTATCTACTATTTTTTATGACTAGATGATAATCTGACTCGAAAGTATGTTATATTGTTTTAAATCTTGAAAGCTTTATTTATCTATCTATTATGATAGGAAAACATATTATATATTTAAACCGTGAGACTTATATTTATCTACCTACTATGACAAGAAAGAATTTTGGATTTTCTTAAATGTTAAGAAGCATATCTAAATATCTATCATGTTTCAAAATTACGTTATAAAGTGATTAAAAATATAAAGAAAATATATTTTATGCATTTAATATCTGCAAAAATAATGCAAACAAATTTAATACAATATAAATTATATTTAAAGTAAATATTCTTATTTATTTTTGAAATCTTTTACAAAATTCTTAAAAACTTTAGATTTATTTTAAAAATATAAATCAATCTTATATTACATCCATATAATTTTCAATATAATATATAAATCTACTATAATAAAAAACTATTACAGACTAATAATATTTAAAAATATTTTAGAGAGCATTTAATAAGAATGATACTCTCCTAGATCAGTAGATAAATATGCAAATGATCTAAATATTAATTATAATTAAAAGATACTATTCCTTACCATTTTAAAAAGTAGTATGAAGAGTATTTTCCTGACTTGACAATTATCATATTTATTTATTCAGCTTGAGTTGGCCTAATGGTGGAGAACTTGTACTCTTGAAAGAGAGGTCACAAGTTCAAATCCTATAGGGGGTAAGGTATGTACACCTCATATTGTGGAGCATGAGTTAGGTGCCTCCCTTAGATTTGGGAGTATGAGGAGTCCCATATATACTGTAAGCTGTCTATAGACCCAAAAACAGATTGCCTGGTATTCGTGGACTATAAAATAATAATAATAATAATAATATTATTATTATTATTTTCTTGCGCCCGTTAAATACCTACCGTGTTTAACTGTCACATGAGAAACACAAGAGAAATAGCAAGTATTCTGATTTTATTGTGTCTTATTGTTAACGAAATAAATGCTCTACATAGAGAATAACGTAGTTACGTAGGTTGATGAAATAAATGTAATTTACTAAACAATTTATTTAGATAAGAATGAGATGGTATTATAAATAATGATATTGATTACTCAATTGAAATAAATATTATATTTATATTGAGATTTAATGATGTTGTAAATATAAAAGTTTATTTATGAATATTTTAAAATTCTAAGGTGTATTTTAATGAAGATTTTAAACACTACAAAATAATTGTTACTTCTGCTTTAGATTATTTATATAACTATATATCTAAAGTTATACATAGATCATAAGTGTGATTCCTAGATCTAAGTAGAAAGAAGACTACAATAATTATTTTTTCTTAGTGTTTGTTGTATGAATGTAAAGATAGGTGATATATAGGAGCACATTTGGAGAATTTGTCAAATCGCAAGGATCAAGTTATCTTTAGTAAGGACTCTAATAGACTAGTTTAGTAACCAAGTGTGCAATGACCTTTAGATGATCTCACAAAAAATAATATGCATAAAATATTCTCTTTTAATCACTCCAAAATAATGCACTCTTATATTTATTTTATAAAGTAGTTTTTGGAAAAGGAATTAGGGTGTTTTTCAATATTGGTTACTTTTCTTCCTTTGTAAGAAAAGAATGTAAGAGGACTTGAAAGTATATTAAAATAATGCATGCAATTACCCCAAAATTATGTCCTCGTATATTTATTTTATAAATTAATTTTTGAAGAGGGAATTCGTGTTTTTTTCAATATTGGTTACTTTTCTTCCTTTGTAAGAGGACCTAAGTGAACTATTGAAGGTTGGAAAACAATAAGAGATGAATATTTCTACACAAAGGATTTCTATTCTTTAGGAGGAACAAAATTAATCCCTAAAGCCCTCATTGAACAATTGTCTCATGTTCCTTGATAGAATGGTGTTACGGGAACCACAACATAGATGCTAGATGGTCAGGATTGAGGAAGAATACCCAGTCTAGGTTGAGGTTCATTCACTACTCATGGACTAGGAGAAACAACCATCATAGCCACTAGAGATTGAGAAGAATCAAGTGGTATATTGGTAAGGGATAATTGAGATTATGATTAGCTTAAAATTATTGATACGATAAAAATAGAGAATCGTCACAAGGTCAAGTGGGTTGGGCTTGTTGAGGCTAAAAGTAATTGAGGAATTTTTTTCCATGAATAGCTAAAGGATTAAATCCACTATGATAAATAGTATGTATGTTAACCATAGATTTTCGGGTCACTATAGACAATTCTAGCTCATCTAGGGTTTTTCACCTAAAAAGAGAGAGATAGGACCCAAAAAATGCATGGGGTTCATTCAATTAATGTTATGTGTGATGTTGCATAGCCTAAATGAAGTTAACTAAATGCAATTAACTAACTAAAATGAATTAAAATGAATGCAAAAGTGCAATTTAAAGCTATGTTTGAAGACACATTGTGTAATGCAATAATGAACAAAATAAAAAAATATGCATAACTAAAAGAAAAGGGATGAATTTGAGTGCACCTAGAGAGAATGTTGTGGATGTTGGTTGAAATCACTAATTTTTCATAGTGGGGCTCATTCGTCGAGGGTGGTGAATTAGTCCTCCTCCTGGTAAAACAGTGTTAGGAATTGGTTTCTAACAGTCGGGATCCAAAATTTGAAAAAACTCAGATTTTAAGTCCTAAAGTGGGACTCATTTTCCACTGATGGCAAATTAGTCCTCTCCCAAATTTCTAGAAAAATAGGAGACAACTTTGTAACACCGAATTTGGAAATATCTACTTGTTGGGTTGTCAAAGTCAATTATGTAGGAAACAGACAGAAAATGTTCATCAAGCTTGAAATAGAATTGAGTTGACTTGAAACACTTAGTTGACTTGTTCTCCAATTTTCAACACCAAAAATATTCTTAAATTTGCATACCTAAGTCTGCAAACACACATGCAAGAGGGAAAAATGTTTTAAGGTGGATCAATACAGGTTTTCCTTGGTCAAACCCTACTTTTGGTGATCAAACCTTTAATAAAATAATGAATTGCAAAGGAATGATAAACTAACAACATGCGATTGCTGTTAACTTACCAAACCCTTGATGATGCAAATCTGAAGTAATGTTAATGGATGCTTCAAAGTGCTTGAATATTGCTTGAATTGATGTTGTAAGATGTTAGAATGCTTGAGATTGTAGAAGATTGCTTGAATGAATTAGGAGATGTTGGGAGATATAAAATGAGGTGAAAATTAACTATTTATACAAACTTGTGTCGTAGTTTCCCATTTATACCTCATCATTGGACGACATCAAGTGATTTTTCATAAAATTCTGAAAGGAAATTTAAAATATTTTGAATTTGTGGCCAAGGGGGACTCATTCACCACCCACGGTGAATTGGTCCAACCTAGGGCCTAGAAACAAGTGTCAGAAATTAAGTTGCATTGAATGTTATTTGTCAGGATAATATCCAAAAATACACTTAATTAAAGCATATGAAGGAATAAAGGGGTCAAATAAGTCATAAGAAGAGATAAATAGTGAAGTTGTGCCTAGGAAAGTGTGAAATCTTGTTACAAGACTTTACAACACTTCAAAATAGGACTTTATGATGTGTAAAATGGTGATTTTTAGGTGAATTGTAATGAATAGAGTCTAGAAGAATGTAGAAATTTCTTACAATGCTTCACAACACCTTCACAAGACATCATTATTTGAATTTTACTACCTAAATATGCATGTTCAATCCATGTTACAACATAAAATCAAAGCCAAATATATCAAATACCATGAAAAAAGACCTAAAAGGCCATGTAAATGACAAGGGGCCATTTTTCAATGGTACATTTAGCCCCCAATTTAATGAGAGGATGAACTTGCTTCAAACTCGCACTAAAGTAGCCTTGAACATCAAGAGGAGGGTTCAAATGTATTTACGTTAGCAAGATGGAATGACAATGATCAAGAGAGATGATCAAGCCCCTAGGATGAAGATCCCATTGAAAACTAAACATAAGAACAAAGGAACACACAAGTGTTGAGAATCAAATGAAGCTTTGATCACTAATCCAACTAGTTGTAGATATGATCTAGGCTAAAAGAGAATGTGTACTCACTCAGGGGTGACAAAACATAGGATGGTCCACTAGGTGAGAAGGCTCGAATGTACTCACTTTGGGGCCATATAACTTGTTGTCCGTGGGATGAGAAAGCCCAAAAAGGTAAGATACATATGCTAGTTGGCATGCACTCACAAACACAAAATTGTCTATGGGGAAAAGTCATGCTGCTAGGTGGGCTTCCCGCTCAACCATGCCAAAGCTATACCTATTGATAACTTTAACAAGGTGACAAAAAGAAAAATGCTCATGAACAAAAAGACAAAGGTACCACAGTCATGCAAGTTGCATTATGCAAGGTGGAAAAACTCAAAAAAATGTAAAATCCAAGAATGTAAAAGATGTTCAAAGGAGTCTTGTTAAGTTTATAGGTCAGTCACTTAGGGAACATTATGTCTAATGTCTCAAAGAGAGGACTAATCAAAGAATGGTATATTCACAACTTAGCAGATGTAGTGTGTTGTATCAGGCCACTAAGAGGAATGCAATATGCTAAGTAAATCATACTTATGAAAAACATCACACCCAATGTCATCCACAAAGTAACAAACAAATCACTAAAACAACAAGTCTACACTAGGAACCAAGAATGCAAATGAATTATGGTGATGTATTCCCCTGACTTTAAATGAATTGCTACACATCATTCTGTGAGCAATTACTTGAAATTAGAGAAGAAAAGAAAAAGTAAAAAGAAAAAAAGACATAAGAGCCAACTTGAAAAGCCCTATGCCAAGTCATATGTTTCAAAGTTAGGCTATGTCATGTCAAGGAATATAAAAAATAAAGGTTGTTACCCCCCAGAGAAGAAAGCACACCAAACACATAAGGGATCTATGGATTTGTGGTCAGTCTGTTCGTTGCTGCAATGTTTTTAAGAAAGAGCTTGGAACTATCATAATTCCCCAAATACACATAGTACTAGAAGAATGACACATAGATTTCGAAAAAAAAAGAAAAAGAAAGTTCATTTTGAGTCAACATGGAAGAGACATTGCGGTCTCAATGCTTTGCATCATCCCCAAAAGGAAAACGCAAGCAAAAAGGAAATGAAAAGAAAAAAGCTTTTGGGTCAACATGAAGGAGACATTTTTGTCTCAATGCTTTAAATCATCCCCAAAAGGAAAACACAAAAAAAAGCAAAAAGACAAAGGGTGTGTGCAGGGATCATCATGGAAAAACAGACCTTAAGTGGAAAAAAAATTCAAAAATTATAGTAGCAACTTGACGTAAAAAATTGAATAAGTTATCTATATTATTTAAAAATATGTAAGAATAGAATATGTAGCAAATTGAATATAGTTTCTAAACTACTAGGTTTTTTTTTAAAAAATCTATTTGGTGAAAATTTGAAATTTCAATGTAGTGGTACTTAAATTTCAGGAATAAATAAGTAGGTGTATAATTACCCTAAACACAATAAAATGATAATATTTTGTTTGTAATATTTTAGATATAAGTAGAGGAATCATGCCCGATGTGATGCATATTTTTTGTAATTTTTTCCAAGTAAATAATTAATTATTTTTTTTTTTGGTAACTTTTTAAAAAATATAAAAAATCGTATGTCTGACCACCTTAACTTGGTCAAAACTTCATGAAATTCAAATTTTCTTTATTTAATCCTATAATATACAAAGCATAGAATGTGACACATGTTTTGGATTCAAAAACTGTGATACCATTTGAAAGCTATAGATGTTTTTCAATCAGCCTGTCAATCAGGACTTTAGTCGTAATTTGAATAGAAAATGAATAATAATTACTTATTAAATTCAAAGTAAAGCATAATTTATATCGATGGAAAGCTTAGAGTCTCCTTTAAAAACTCTTTTCGTTTCATCAATTTTGGGTAAAAAATAGTTGTTAGCCACATACCCACCATATTGCCACTTTTTGATCCATCATGATCCTATACATACCCAAAGTCCTTTTGGTTCAACATGGAAGAGACTTAGGGAATCTGTACGCTTTGCATCATCCCCAAATAGAAAACACAAAAGAAAAGAAAAGAGAAAAAGACCAGGACCTTATGGGTCAACATGGAAGAGACACATGGAGTCTCTACGCTTTGCGTCATCCCCAAACGGAAAACACAAAACAAAAGAAAGGAAAAAAAGACAAGGAATGATGATTAGAAGAAGAGAGGTACAAATAGAAGAAGTGTAAAAATAGAGGGTACATCAAACACATGTTATGGAGGAACACAATACACAAATGAAATAAAAAGAAAAAGAAACAAGTAATGCAAGTGTAAGTAAACCATTAACTAAGTTATTGGTTTCTCAATATTAAGAAAAAACTGAATAACATAGTTAAGAGACAAAGACAAGTGCATTACAAGGTCAAAGGCTAACAACTACTTGTGTCCACAAAGGGGAAAAAAAGTATGAGCCAAAGGTGATGATGGATAGGGTCATTTAATAGTGAGAATGAAAAATCATTCGACTATGAAATGATAAGGAAATGGTGCTTTAAGGGATGATAGGAAATCAGTCGGTATGAGTTAAATGATACTTATCTAGTATCTCGTTCAATGTTCGACATACTTCCGTTTGATGTCCAAGAATGCGATGATATTAGCAATTTGGTATGTGGGAATCATTAGGGCGAATTACCAACCTATTTAATGGTAGTAAGCGTATAACACCTTTTTTTACAAGCAGTTGAAGTCTCCTTTCACATTTAGGTGGAGGATGTGTAGGAAACTTTAGCTTCTTCAATTTTTATGCTCGTTTTCATTTGCTAAGTTCTCCTTTTTCATGAATAGAAGGAGGAAGGGGACCTATAGGCTTCTTAACATCCTTATCATTAGAAGGAGAGAATGGTTTTTCATGTGGAAGGAGAATGTTCAAGTTAGGAGGAGGATTCAAGATCACTGTACGAGCATCTTGAAGTCTCCTAGATTGAAGAGGATGTCTATTAGGATGAGAAGGATTGTGATATCCTAGTCCTGTTGTGTTTTCTTTGGTTGGTTTTTGTTCCATAAATTAATGAATGTCATGTTCATGTTTCATGTCACAACCTTGTTTACTTAAGATACTGAAACTGTTACCATATGTTGCTTCAAGGTTTATAGAAGTCTTTGTGACTTTATGATCATAAAAGGGGTTTGAGTGTGTTTTTTTAAAGGAACTAGATCCTCTTGAGGGAGGAACCATAGGTCCATCATTGATTTCTGGATGTAAATACGCAAAGTGATTAGGAGGTGAAATAGGAGGAAGATCTTGTGACTTCATGGAGGGATAAAAGGCTACATTGGCTTCTAAGTTATCAAGGAAATCATTGTAGAACTGGTTCATACTCTTCTCCAATGATTTCTACATTACGAGGAGGACAATCATGAGGAGTTGAAGAAGAAAGAGGTAGCTCAATGTCATTAGGGTCACAACCAAAGGCATAGTTGGACATGTCTACCAATGATTTTAATGAATTCCAATGCTTATTGAAAGAAAATGCTATGATACAAATAAACTAATATGTAATAATGAGTAAAAATAAGGATTTTGGAAATTAAAATAGAATGCATGAACAATAAACTAGAATGCAGAAAAATGCCAAAAAGATGTTTGAAATGCTGTCTAAAAAGTGTAGAGGGACTGATTCGCCAAGGGTGGCGAATGAGTCCCAGTATGTAATTTCTTTTTTTGTGTTTTTCAAAAAATTTAAGATGATTTTAATGTTCTATAGAATGCAACTAAGGATGCAGAATGCAAATTTTCTATTTTTTCAATGAGATGCAATGCATAAATGAAATTTGAATGAAGTTTTCACTAATGCAATATGAAAGGTCCTAGAATGCAAAAACAAAACAATGACCTAATTGAAGGTTGAAGCAAATGTAAACTAGGATGCAATATGAGAATGAAATCAGAAATGCAAAGTGTCCAAAAGTTTGGTTCACCAAAATGAACCATAGATTTCTGGGTCACTATGGACAACTCTAGCTCTTCTAGGGTTTTTCACCTAAAAGGAGAGAGATAGGACCCAAAAATGCATGGCGTTCATTCAATTAATTTTATGTATGATTTTTTTAGCCTAAATGAAGTTAACTAAATACAATTGACTGACTAAAATGAATTTAAATGAATGCAAAAGTGAAATTTAAAGCTATGTTTGAAAGCACATTATGTAATGCAATAATGAACTAAATCAAGAAAATATGTAGAACAAAAAGAAAAGGGATGAATCTGAGTGCACCTGGAGACTTGATGAAGAATTTGGAAGTTTTTGCATTCTAGTTGAAATAACTATTTTTTCACAGTGGGAATCATTCACACAGGGTGGCGAATTAGTCCTTCTCATGGTAAAATAGTGCTAGGAACTAGTTTCTGATAGTCAAGATCTGGAATTTGACAAAACTCAAAATTTCAATCCTAAGGTGGGACTCATTCACCACTGATGGAAAAAAAATACTCTCCCAAATTTTTGGAAAATTAGGAGACAACTCTACAACACCAGATCTGGAAATATCTACTTGTCAGGTTGTCGAAGTCAATTTTGCAGGAAACGGATAGAAAACCTTCTTCAAGCTTGAAATAGACTTGAGTTAACTTGAAACACCTAGTTGACTTGTTCTCCACCTTTCAACACCAAAAAATTGTTAAATTTGTATACCTAAGTCTACAAACACACATGCAAGAGGGAAAAATGGTTTAAGGTTAGTGAATAGAGGTTTGCCTTGGTCAAACCCCGCTTTTGGTAATTAAACCTTTAATAAAATAATGAATTGATGTTGTAAGATACTTGAATTCTTGAGATTGTAGGAGATTGTTTGAATGAATTAGGAGATGTTGGGAGATATAAAATGGGGTGAAAATTGCCTATTTATACAAACTTGTGTTGTAGTTTCCCATTCATACCTCATCACAGGTCGACATCAAGTGACTTTTAATAAAATCCTAAAAATAAATTTAAAATATTTTGAATTTGGGGCCAATGGGGACTCATTTTCCACCCATGGTGAATGGGTCCCACCTAGGACCTAAAAACAAGTGTTAGGACTTTAGTTGCATTTAATGTTTTTTTTTAGGATAATATCCAAAAATGCACTTAATTAAAGCATATGAGGGTATAAAGGGGTCAAATAAGTCATAAGAAGAGATAAATAGTGAAGTTGTGCCTAGCAAAGCATGAAATCCTATTAGAAGACTTTACAACACTTCAAAATAGGACTTGATGATGTGTAAAAAGGTGATTTTTAGGTTAATTGTAATGAATAGAGTCTAGAAGAATGTAGAAATGTGTTAAAACACTTCACAACACCTTCACAAGACATCATTATTTAAATTTTAGTACATTAATATGCATGTTCAAGCCATGTTGCAACATAAAATCAAAGCCAAATATATCAAATACCATGAAAAAAGACCTAAAAGGCCATGAAAATTACAAGGGACTATTTTTCTATGGCACAGTATGTTTCTTGAAAATAGAAATTTAAAAAAATTATGAAAAGCTAGCAGTATTGAATTCATGGAGCTAAGTGATGGATGACCTAAATTCATAAAAATGATCTAAGTTTAATATTATGATAAATAAAACATTAAATGTTTAGGGACCTAACTTTAATTGGTAGGGTTAAAGAAACAATATTAAAGAATATTAGATAGATTAGAACCATCATGAGATTTTAATGAAACTTTTCATTGTTCATATTAGATCTTGATATAATTCATGTACATAAAGAAATTCTTTTGTGATCACATTCACTAAATATATAGATCAATGAGTATTCCCTATGTGGCTTGATCATTAATTATATGAATGATGTAGATAAAACCATCAAGTGGATGTATAGAAGCATCAATATGGTTTAAGGTAATATTGAGTAAGAGTTTAGGTTGGTATTGGTGAGGATGAACATCAATCATGTTTAGTATATTAGGTATGTTATTCATAATCATTTTCTTCAACAAGGTTAGTTGAATGACTTGGTAATGGATTGGTAGATATTTATAAATTTGATCAGGTAGTACAACATGTTTGTTATCTTTATAATTCACACCGGCCAACTAGATGAAATTAGATTCAATGAGGTCTTGCACTTGGTTCTTAAGAAACATATTTCTCTCCACATAAGGACCAGGTGTAAATAGATATTGAAAAAAAAAAACAAGGTTGAGGTTTTGTGTTATCAATAGGTCTAATGGGAGGAAACTTTGAATTATAATCTTGTTAATGAATAGAATCATAATATAATAAAGATAATTAATTAACTATGATAATTTTCTATCTCTTAGTTTAAATTGGTATGGTGTTATAGAAGCAATGACAACTTGTGTTTCGATGTTAGTGGAAGTTGGGAGAGTTTATTTTGATGAATTTTTTTATTTTCTTTATTGAATGATTGATAATTAGATTTAGTAATGGCTTTGAATTGACCATTAGGAGCGAATGTAGGTGAACCATCATATTGGCTAATAAAAATTTAATATCCATGAAGAGTAGTGCATACATGTGTGAATGAAGGATATCTCCTTAATAAGATCTTATTTTGAATGCTAGGTTGTAAATTTCTAATAAAGAATCATTTTATATCAGCATCCAAGAGAGAATATAAATTTTGAGAATAAAGAGCTTGGTATCATCCTCTAAAAGTAGTGAATTTTTCTTTAGGTACTTTTTGCAATGGACAAAATCAGTTAATGTAACTTGAGTCGCAATGTTTGCATGAAAATGTTGAAAGAATTCATTAAAAAAATTATGAGAAAGAATTTATTTGATTACTAGGTAATGAGAAAAACCATTCCAAGGCCATTTATTTCAATGATCGAGTAAGTATTTTTGGTAAGATACCATCAAGTAGTAAATATTGATATGTGATTATTAGGATCTCTTTTTCAGTATACTTCTCAAAGCATGATATTTTAATGTTTTGTGGGATAGGCATTTTTAAGATGGAAAATTAAAATGGAATACATGTAAGGTATGTTGGAGGATTGAAATGAGATTGAGTTGTTATCATGTTTAAAATTTGATTTTATAAATAGGAAATGTTTTGTAAAAAAATATTTATTGTGATATTTGTTTGTGACATGTTTTGAGAATTCCTAGAATGTGTAGGATAGTTGTTGATGATTGGAGGATTATTATTTTGAAATTTGATGAGGGGACAAGTGAATGCTTGTGTGGTAGATGATGGGGTAAAGTTATGATAATTTCCACTAGAAAGTCTGAAACTAGTGTTAAGACCATTACTATATTGTGTTGTATATGTTATGACTAGAGAGGTTAAAGTTGGAGTAAAAGGCTTGGTTTTAGGACAAGATATTATCTTCCACTTTGAGAATTTGAAAGGATTTTAGAATAAATAGCTTCTATAGGGATGTTGGATTCAACAATATGAGCTACTTGATGTGTAACATTTCTATTCATTTTGAATCATCGATAAAATTTCTAAGCTTATCCACAAGAGGGACAATTTATCCAACCAAGGATCGAGTACTTAGGTATAATTTAATTATTTCCAAGTATTCATATAACATTCACAATTTATATTTAGGATAATGTGTTACAATAGCATCCAATTACACATGAATGGCTAGTGGGGAAGAACAAATTGGTAAATTGGGAGTAGGGATAGGATAAAAGATTGATTGAGTAGTTGTGATTACTTGAGTGAAAGAGTTACAAAACTCAAGCTCAACATGAGCTATAGTTGTAGCATGGGAACTCTTGAGTCTATAATTTTGGGTATGTGCAGGATCATGGTATGCCAAACAAGCCCTTAAGTGGCAATGAAAATTCAGAACAATTAGAGTTAGGCAACTTGATGTAAAAATTTGAATAAGTTATCTATATTATTTCAAAAACATGTAAGAATAGATTATGTGGGAAATTGAATGTAGTTTCTAAACTACTAGGTTTATTTTTTAAAAACAAAATCTATTTGGTGAAAATTTGAAATTTCAATGCAGTATTACTTAAATTTCAGGAAAAA
>VDFB02000017.1:51508606-51511106 GCA_007258455.2 Sequoia sempervirens
GAGCATCACCTAGATGAAAAGAGTGCTAAGTGGACCATTCAATATCATGAGAGATGGGTTCTTGTTGAACCACTAATCATGGGTCAATGAGTTTGACTCAAAACTACACGGTTGAATCAATGAGTTTGACTCAAAACTACACGGTTGAATCCTGATAGCAATATCATAATCTTCTTTATTATCATTGTATTGAACAAAGTTTGTTGAATGAATTGGCAATGGGCTTGTAAATATTTGTAAGTATTGATTAGGTGAAAAAACCAATTTATTTCCATTGTCATTAATAGGTCATCCATTTGGGATGGACCACTGCTTCACCTCTGTGAGCATCACCTAGATGCAATGAGTGCTAAGTGGACCATTCAATATCATGAGAGATGGGTTCTTGTTGAACCACTACTCATGAAACATGGGTCAATGTGTTTGACTCAAAACTACACGGTTGAATCCTGATAGCAATATCATAATCTTCTTCATTATCATTGTATTGAACAAAGTTTGTTGAATGAATTGACAATGGGCTTGTAAATATTTGTAAGTATTGATTAGGTGAAAAAACCAATTTATTTCCTTTATCATTAATAGGTCATCCACCTGGATTTGATTAGAATGAGGTCTTGCACTTGGTTATAAATATTCTTGCATTTTTCCATATCATGTCGAGGTGTACATGATATTGAAAAAATGTTTTTGCATTAAAGTTTGGTGGTAAAGGTTTAATTGTTTGAATATGACTAATTGGAGGAAGTTGAATCATATTCTTGTTTAACAATTGCAATATGATCACATGGAGAGAATCAAACAACTACGAAAATTTCCTATCTCATGGCCTAAATTTATATCTAGAGTTATGTTTACAGTAGTTACTTATGTCTCAATATTATGAGCAGTTTGACATGAATGTTTATCAAGTAATGAATAGTTGATTTTGAGGCATGACTTATATGATTGACTAATAGGAGCCTATGAAGGGGTACCTTCATACCAACTAATCGATATTCGATAATCATGAAGGGTTATACAAAAACGTGTTAAGGATGGATATTTCATTAGCAATTTCTTATCTTGAATATTAGTTTGTAAGTTACCTATAAACACCCTTTGAATGTCAACATCTTGAAGACTATAGGAGAATTTCAAATAAAGGGATTAGTATCATTTCATAAAGTTTTTTATTTTCTCTTTAGGTCCTTGATTACAATGAACTAAATTTGTTAATGTAACTTGAGGACTGATGTTCACTTGAAAGTGTTGGAGGAAATCACTAATGAGTTGTGTAAAGGAGGTAATTGATTGTTTGACAATGAACAAAACCAATCCAAGGCCATATCTTTCAATGATCTAGAAAAGAGTTCACTATGAGTGAATCTTCAAAAATAAAGTCTCTACACAAGGTAGTAAAAACTAACAAATGGTTATTAGGATATTTTTTACCATTGTACTTTCCAAATCAAGGTATTTCAATGTTTTGTAGTATAGGTGTATTTAAAATAGTGAACATTAATGAACTATGTGTAAGGTATTTTGGATGTTTACTATTGGTTTGATTTTGGTTTAAGTTTGAAATTTGTTGTTGTAATAATCTCATGCTTTAAATAAAAAAGTTGATTTATCACAAAATCATTGGGCCACATGTTGTGAGAGTTTTTCAAGTATGGTGAACTAGTATGGAGGAATGGTGGGATATTATATTTCATGTTTAGGAGGGGTGATGAATATGGAAGGTGTTATAGGTGAAGGGACAAAACTATTATAATTTCCACTAGAAATTCCTAAGCTTGAGTTTAAACCATTGTTATATTCCATCATTGATGCTATGATTGGAGGTGTAAAGTTGGGAATAGAAGGCATTATTGTGGGAGAGGAAACTTATTTTCCAAAAGGATTTTGAGCATTAGTCAAAAATTTCGTGAAACTAGCTACCGAAGGAATATTAGAATCTACTATATTAGCTAGGCTACGTAACACTTCTATCCCTTCCTAATCATTTACCAACTTCCCAATGCTATCCAAAAGAGGGATTGCTTCTCCATCCAAAGGTTCAATGCTTAAGAATTGTTGAATTCATTGTAGGTCTTTATCCAATTATTCTAGATTATCATTGGGGACCTTAGAAATAACATATGCCAAGTCCACATAAATGTTAGGTTACAAAAAAGACATGGGTAATGTAGGACTAGGGAGGGAATATAAGATGGATTGGGTAGACATAATACGTTGAGTGAAAGAGTTATAAGAATCAAGCTCAACATTGGCTATGATTGCAACATAGGAAGCCATAAGTCTACAACTACATCTCACGTGGGTATTAGTGAAGTGACACAAGGTCATGAAGCTCATAAATTTTCTACAAGATTCAAAACAATTTAATGCTAATGCCTGATTAAATATAAAAACAAATCAATCTAATTAAAATCAGACAATATAAATGAAAATAGTATAAAAATACCCTAGTTTTTTTTTAAATCCAACAAAAACCCTAGTTTTTAACAAAAATTAA
>VDFB02000017.1:51516106-51663995 GCA_007258455.2 Sequoia sempervirens
CGTAAGGACCTTTCCCTAGGAGTCTGGAATAGAAGTCCCCCAACAATGATTGAGATGCTTAAAAACAACATCCTTCAAATTTAAATCCTTGTAAATTATTTTGGCTTTAAGGTTGATCAATTCCACATCATCCTTCCACCGAAGGCCCCGAGTAGGATCAAGGGTGGGAGCTGTAAAAGAGGGGAATGTAGCCTTGAGCAAGCAGACGCTAAGGTAGAGTAGGTTCTTGAAGCAAAAGGAGGGAGATAAAATTTTTTTCTCAAGGCCTCCAAGATTTTGAGGTTCCCATTATCAATGATATCACTAAAAACTTTGATGCCAACTTTATACCACTTTTTTCCAGAACAACCCTGAAGGAGAGGAAGGGGCTTACCATTTTGGTGCACATTCCACCAAATAGAAGAGAAGCATTGACACTTACAGCTATTGAGAGTTATGCTACTAGGGGAATTAAGATGAGCACTATGTTTGGCGATTTCCCAAGCCTTAGGCTCTTAAAAACTACGGTTCCAAATAGAGTCATGGGATGATTAGAGATGAGAATTTCATAGAGAGGTAGGCCCTTCTAGGTATTTTCCTGCTTAGGCACATCATTTAGAATATTATTTTTGACCAGAATCTTCCATGGCTCATTCCCCTCCAAAGACTTAACCACCCATATAGAGGCTAGAGTGATGCCCTGGAGTCTTAAGTCTTTCAACCTTAGGCCACCCTGCACCTTGTCAAGATAGCACCAGTCCCAATTAACAACATGCTTTTTCTTCTTCCCTTTACCATCGGACCACAAAAAGGCTCTAATTCTTTTCTGAATTTTATTCACCTGGTAACTGCAAAAGAACCAAATGGAAGCATAGTAAATGTTGTAAGAAGACAATATTTTCTGGCAGAATTGAATCCTACCAGCAAGAGAAAGATAGTGTATGTTCCACTTTTCCAATTTCTTCTTTATCTTTTCACTAATCCATCCCCACATTTCTTTGAGATTGGGGCTGACAACGAAAGGTATCCCTAGGTACCTTATATGCATGTTAGGGCCTCCCCACTGAAACTTGAAATCTTCTATCCATTTTGGGGGGGATTATTCCCATCCAAGAGAAATTGACTTGCTGTTGGAGCCTCTTGCTCCTGAGGTTAATAAAAAAAGATCAAGTTTTGTTATCAGAGACTCCATATTACTTATGTCCAGCTCAATGAACAAGGCAGTATTGCCAACAAATTGGAAATTGATCAACTCATTATTGTCTAGTAGTCTAATTCCTCTTACTCTTGGGGAGAGAGATTGCTCTCTCAGAAGAAAGTGTAGAGCATCAGAAGCAATCACAAATAGTGCTGGGGCTAAAGGGAACCCTTGTTGGATCAACCTTTCCAGACACACCTCCTTTGAAAATTCCCCATTAACCTCAATTTGGGCTTAAGCATCCTTTAACAAAGTATTCACCATGTTGCAAAATCTTTCAAGAAAACCAAAAGCTCTGAGAACAATGCTTAGGAAAGACCACTCTATCCTATCATAGCCCTTCTCAAAGTCCAAGAGTAACATCACTGCTATCTGTTGGAAATTTTTTTCCCACTCGATGGCTTCCCAACTTGTTATGAGGTTCTCTAAAATGTAGCGACCTTTGATGAAGCTAGTTTGTGTGGAGCTAACAAATTTTGGAAGGAGGTTGACCAGTCTTAAAGCCAACACTTTGGACAAAATTTTGTATGAGACATTCAAAAGGGTTATTGGATTCCATTTTTTGACAAGGGTCATGTCAACCCCCTTTGGAACAAGCTTGATAATACCCTTGTTAATGGATCTTCATAGAGAGCCACAACTAATAGCTTCATCATACACCTACAATAGATCTTCGCAGACCCACTCAGAATTTTTTTTGTAGAACTCCACATGAAAGTTACAATCCAAACTAGGAGATTTATCATTATTCATGGTGAATATAGCCTTCCAAATTTCATCTTTAGACAACTCTACAGACAAACATGCAGCATCCTCCACAAAAATCTTCTTAGGGATAATGCCTTCAATGAATCTCCTTGCCTCAGATCTGTCCCTCCCTTCCCCCTCTGAAGAAAAGAGATCCTTATGAAAACCAAGGAATTGATTCAAAATGACTTCTTGAGAGCTGAGAAGGTTTTCACCATCCCAAATTTTCCCTACCTACTCCTTTATGCGTTTCTTGCTTAGCAATTTGAAAAAAAACTTTGTCCCTTTGTCACTAGCCTTGAGCCAATTTATTTTGGATTTGACTCTCATCCCTTTGTTCTTCCAAGTTTGAAGCTTCCTCAAGCTAGTCTTGGCCTTTACTAGATCTTCCTCAAGGGATAAGTCTCCTGGGGTCTCTTGAAGCTTGGATTCAGCGTCAAAAAGGAAATTATGAAGGTCTTTCTCTAGCCTCTTGTTGTCTAGCACCCTCTTTTTCCCTACTATCTAAAATAGGTTCCTCCAAGACTCAACATTAATATTCCACCTCTCTATAGCAATGGAGCCTTTGAGCATCCATTTATTTATTTCCCTGATTATGGATATGGCCTCCTTGCAATCAACATCTTCAAGAAGCATGGTATTGCGCATAAAAGTTGGGCTCTTGGTTACTTTCTTGGGACTATCTTGACAAAAAGCCAAGTTGGCCAAGATAGGATGATGATAAAAAAGAGAGTAAGGCTAAACCTGAACCTTGACTCCTTTTTCATCAAGAGCAAAATTGAAACAGTCCTTATTCACATAGAATCTATCCAACCTTGAATAGATTTTGCAGTTCCCTTTTTTAGCGTTACACCAGGTATACCAAATATCTTTGCAATCCTTCTTGCAGTTTTCCATGGGGTCAACCAAGTTGAGTTTGTGCTTTAATCTAAGCCAAAAATTCTTTTCAATTCCCTCCAAGACATGTCAAGTCCTCCCCATTTGTCCTTCATTTTCTCTATCATGTTAAAGTCACCACCAAGCACACATGGAATGGTTGGAAGGTTAGCAAGCCATTGCCATAGAGCTTTCTATCCTTGTAATCATTTAGAGCATAAACTGAGCATACTCCAAATTCCTTATCTTTAATTTTTAAGGTCACCCACATGACTCTGTTGTATGGGGAGCACCCAGATCCTCTAAGATATTGGCTCCATTGACTGCCCATAAGAATGGCAGCTCCCCTACTTCCCTTTTCATGAGCAGTAGAAAAGGAGCAAGCCCCTTTCCATAAATAATTGAGATTGGTTTCGAGAACGAACCGCATAGCTTTAGTTTCTTGAAGAAAGAACAAAGTATTTACTTTTTTCAAGATTTAGGAATCTTATAATTATGTACTTTATGTTAGGGGACTTGAGTTCCTTGACATTCCAACAGATGAATTTAAGCTTCATCATCACCACTCATGGGGTTTTCACTCTGGTCACATTTGAAATGCTCAAAACACTTGGGAAGCTTTTCTTCCATTTCCCATTTTTTGGCGAGGGAAGCCTGAATCACAACACTTCTTTTCTTTCTCTTAGTCAAGGTGATCTCCTCTTCTTTGTTGGGAGCCATGGCTCCTTTTTTCTTCCTTGGCCTTCCTGGGTCATTCCTTGGTTTACTTCCTATTTCCAACTATCCTGCTATGACATTCTCATCTCCATTTACTGCCATAACCTTGAGATCCTTATTTTTAGGGGTTCCTAAAGGATTGCTTAAGGGATTTTCCCCACCATTAGGGTCATAACAGGAATGGGGGAGAAAATGGTAGTATGAGATAAGACTTAGAACTCATGCTCGATCTTTCCCCATTGGCCATACTAGTATTGGGTGAGCAAGTCTACATGAGGGGCGCATGGGGATCACTCATAGGGGGAGGATTATCACTACTCCCAAGATGGGGGGTCCCATTATGGTCTTCGTCCACTGTCAAGCCAACTATAGGCACCGGTGAGGGGTCTCTAGAGCCTTTGTTCAGACTAGCCACACCAATATCAACCCTACTCAGAGGAACTTTTTCAAAAGAAAATTGGTTATTTTTCCTCCTAGTTTGGTACACTATGATATCAGGGCCAGAATCTGACATACCCAAGGTCTTTTTAAATTTCTGCTTGAGATTTTTTAAGGAATTTTGTTGAGCATTGAGCCTCTCTAGCAGCAAAATGTCCCTTATCACCTATTGGGTGGATTGAGGCTTAGAAGATGGCTGAAATCCATCTACCCTGCCAACTGATGGTGCTGACATGTTAGCTAGAGGGGGATCAAAAGAGTTGCAGAGGGAAGCATTGTTCCCACTGTTGAGTGAAGGAGGTTCTTCAACAAAGCTTTCAATAATGGATATTCTCTCACCATCCCGTTTAGGTGGCATAGAACTAGGCACATCGCCACCATCTTCACCACCATTTGGCATGGGCTCTAGTGGTTTCCCTACATTGCTCAGCCTAGGTGATTCAGACATGGATGTGCTATTATCTAGGTTAGGAACCCTACTCTCAGGTGTACGAGAACCCTTGGGGTCATTTCTTTTATTAATCACATGTCAATTCCTTCTTAGGTGGCCTTCCTTCCTAGAAAGGAAACAAGGATTAATTCAGCCCAATATTTCCAATGGGTAGGACGAAGTACTAGAGTCTTCTATGATATTGATAGACTTAGGAAATTCGACACCAAGGTTAAGAGAAATAAGAACACGTGTGTCCAAATTTGGCAACGTGGCCTTAGTTTCTTCAATCCTCATGACTTTACCAATTGGTTTGAGGAGCTGCAGAACCAGCCTCAAAAATTCAGGAGGTAAACTTTTCACAACAACCCATCTAGGGCCTGAGAGAGCAATTATTTCTTCTGAAATGGCCGAGGATGACCAAGCAAGGGCATGGAAGGCACAACCGCCTATGTTCCAGTAGGTTTTTTCTAACACTTTTTTTTGCATTTCATGAATTCTTAGAAAAATAACAAAAAGACCTTTGTAGATTACAAGTCAATAAAACATCTTGCAAGTAATTTCTTAACATTAACAGCCACCAAAAAGATTGCAAAATCTTTAAGCCTAGCTTTTTCACTTGAAATCATTTCCTTCATCAAGGAATTAGGAAGCAAGAACAAGTCATTAGGGTAGACAGAGGGGCCCTTACCTTCTTCCCTGCCATCCCCGACTGAGTCATCTTTAACCACGAAACCGGCACCAACTGGAGCCCCAAACAGAGTCTCTGCAATGACATCCTTGAATGACTTTGAAGGTAGAGAATGGGACTCATGGTTGACATCCGACCCATTTAAATCATTTTGAATGGGGGGTATCATACCCCCCTCAAGGAGAAAAACCAGAGCCCTACCAGAGCCGAGGCTAGGACTATAGACGAACAATGAAAAAAAACACACATAGAAAAAAAAAGGCTAGAAAAAGAGACTCGCCAGTATAAATGGAAGGAAACAAAACGGAAAAGCTAAGAGTATGCAACTGAGGGTCATCGTCGAATCAAACCTGTGGTGGAGAGGGCTCTGCCTCGCCACTCCTCAAGATCCAAACCTTCCCTGAACACTAGCCACGTACGCCAAACCTTAAAGCCACCTCAGCCAATTTTGTAGACTCCACTAAATTCCTTATTATTTCCATACTGTTTGGAATTCATATCCTCCATTCTTGAATTAACAACTCACATTTTCATTGTATTTTATTAGCTTACATTTTCATTATACTATTGGAAATTTGTGTCACTATTAACTTTACTAAACAACCCACATTTTTATTATACTTTTAGCTATTTCTTGGTTAATTCATGGAAGAATCCATTTTATATATCCCGAATCCAAGCATGCATTGTATGTCATAAAAAATTATACTTAAACAAGTTAATTATATAAGAATGTATACACATGTATATATATGTATGCGCACACACATATATATATGTATGTATAAACATATATATATATATATATATATATATATATATATATATATATATATATATATATATATATATGTATGTATGTATGTATGTATGTATAAACATATGTATATATAGATACATATGTGTCTATATATATGTGTATAATAATTAGTCTTTACCTTTGAAATGGGTAAGCTTTCATCTTCATATGTACGACCACATATTAATATATTTGTATGTATATATGCATACATACATACATACATACATGCATGCATACGTACGTATGTATGTATGCATGTATCTATACATAAATATATGAATCTGTCCACTATCTATGATTATCTAAATTTTAATTCTGCCATTTCTTCCACACACTCCCAACAACTTCAAATGCAAAGGCTTGACATTCTTCCAATTCTTTAGTATCATCATAATAAGATGCTTCTTCTTCTTAGAAAAGGTCTTCACCAAAACATGAAGGCAATAATGGAATCACAAATCGATCATCCATCAACATATCATAAGACCCACAAACCTTCCTCTTTGTCTCAAATGACATATAATCAGTCTTAAGATTTAAATGCTTCAATACCTTTAAAATAGGTAAGCTTTCATCTTCATATGTATATATATGTAAGTAATTATATATCAATTTTACATTACATGATTATTATACCCATATACATATGTAAGTAATTATATATCAATTTTACATTACATGGTTATTATACCCAAAATAAATATCTGACATAATACAAACTCTTAGAAGACTAATAATATTTAAAAATATTTTAAAGATAGGATTTGCTTTTAGGAATCGTATTATGATAAATGGGTAGATAAACATACATATGATTTAAATACTAATTCTAATGAAAAAATATTATTCCTTACCATTTGAAAAGCAACATCAACTATATTTTCTTGACTTGACGATCAGATTTAATTATTTATTTATTTCGTTCTTGCGCCTGTAAAATACTTACCATGTTTGACGATGAGATGAGAAACAGACAAGAAAGAGATCAATCAGTGAACTGACACATACAAATAGAATATAGAAGGGAAAAGGAATATGTTGAGAGTAGTGAAAGCTTAATAGGAAGGCTATTATTTATATTCACGCAATTTGTCCACTTAAATCAAAGTTATCACTTCAAAACCAGTTTCATGAGTTTTATATTTATCAACTTGTCTAACTGATTATTTAAAAAAGAATATTAACATAATTAAATGTTTTGGCGACATGGAAGTCTTTTTGTCAGTTTGAATATTTGATATGATATTTTATCTCGTCTTGATTTACTGCTACTCTATAAACTATGTTTTTACATAATTAATACTAATGCGATCTGATCTGCACCACTACTATATTTTTACAGAAGTTTAATTTATTCAATGCTCTTGGGAAATGGCGTTTATCCATTTAACGCGTGGGGTTACCAGAGGCCGCAAGTGGCACTGCTGACCAGAGCAATTTAGGCCCTGATAAATTTGGTAGTGTAATATACCAATTTTGACACTTTCTGTCAAATGACATGAATATTTTGAGTTCGTTCATGAGTGCTTCCTCGGCAACTTTCTCAGATGAGATTCTTGAGGAGGTTTGTCTTAATCGAATTTTTTTCTCCGTCTCCATCGTTTTTTTTCAGCATTAGTTTTTAGTTTTTTATTTTGCAATGATACGAGCAGATTTTTTATCTTATTGAGGTTTAAGTGTTTTTTCTTGTCGAGGAAATGAGTGCTCTACATAGATTAAAGTAGGCCATTTAAATAAATGTTATGTAAGAAATAATTTATTTAGATAAGAATGAGATACCATTGTAGGATAAACTAACATATATATATTAAATATTAATATATATAAAATATGTTGATAGTTATTATTTTCTAATTTTCTTTTTGATTAATTTATCTTTGTGATCAAATCTTTGCTTTCTCTTTGCAATCAAAAATATTATTTATTTATTTATTTGTTCTTTTTGTTTCATCAAATCTTTTTGATTTGATTTTTTTGTTTCATACTGTTCAATTAAATCTCTTTTATTTGTTTTTTTGTTTCATCAAATCTACTAGTTGTATATTGGTCATTTTAAATGCAGCTTCAAAAACTTTACTTAGATGCCTATATTGAAATTTAATGATGTTATTACAAATATTCAAGTAGATTTATCAATATTTTGAAATTGTAAGGTTTAATCTAATAAAGATTTTAAACTTTACAAATTAATTATTTTTTCTATTCTTGATCTTTTATACAGGGGTGAAGATTATTTCACACTTGTGGACCCAAACTTATGCATGTATCAAAGTAAAATTTTTACATTTGTACTAGTAGAAAATAGCTATTAGAATTCTATTTGTCCTTAATCTTTGGTAAATGAATATACATAAGAACATATTTGAAGAATTTTCAAAGTTCCAGAGTAAAGTTCTCTTTATTTTATAATATAATAGACTAACTTTATAGTTTCAAATGAAAGATAGAAGATGATAAGAATGCATGAAATGGTCTTGAAATGATATTTCTTTACTTTAAATGAATGTATTCTATTAAATACTCTTTATAAATACAAATACTTACTTAATTAGTATTTTAATATTTAAATAAATATTTTTAAATATCAAAATGTAATAATTGAATGAAAAAAAAACAAAGAAATCAATTTGTGTGCAAAGACGATTTTTCACGGACTTGAATTGTAAATGAAAAGATATGAAAACGAAATCAATCATTGAACCATAAAAAAACAAGTAAATTTGGCAGGTGGAATGGAATACATTGGTTGTTTTGAAGTCTTAATTGCGAGGGCTATTATTTATTGGAAGAAAGAATCAATATTTCACTTGTGTCTACATTATTACTTTCAAATTGATGTCAAAGATTTTATATTTATCCACTTGCCTAAACTTTTTATTTTAAAGTAGTATTGATAATATACTTATTAAAATAAAATATTATGAAATTTTTTATTTTATTTTTGAGTTCTACATCTAACTATCTACTATTTTTTATGACCAGATGATAATCTGACTCGAAAGTATGTTATATTGTTTCAAATATTGAAAGCTTTATTTATCTATCTATTATGATAAGAAAACATATAAGATTTTTAAAACTTGAGACTTATATTTATCTACCTACTATGACAAGAAAGAATTTTAGATTTTCTTAAATGTTAAGAAATGTATTTAAATATTTATCATGTTTCAAAATTACATGAGAAAGTGATTAAAAATATAAAGAAAATATATTTTATGCATTTAATATCTATAAAAATAATGCAAAGAAATTTTATACAATATAAATATTATTTAAAGTAAATATTCTTAGTTTATTTTTTACTTTTTTACAAAATTCTACGAGACTTTAGATTTATTTTAAAAATATAAATTAATCTTATATTGCATCAATAGAATTTTCAATATAATATATGAATCTAATATAATAAAAAACTATCACAGACTAATAATATTTAGAAATATTTTATAGAACATTTAATAAGAATGATACTCTCCTAGATCAATAGATAAATATTCAAATGATCTAAATATTAATTATAATTAAAAGATATTATTCTTTACCATTTTAAAAAGTAGTATGAATAGTGTTTTCCTATCTTGACAATTATTATATTTATTTATTTCCTTCTTGCACCCATAAAATACCCACCGTGTTTGACAGTCACATGAGAAACACAAAAGAAATAGCAAGTATGATTCTTGAGGAGGTTTGTCATTATAGAAAATGTATCTAGTCTCCATCATTTTTCTAGGAAATAATTTTTAGTTTTCATTTTGGAATCACATGAGTATAATTTTTAACATATTTTGGTTTTATTGTGTCTTATTGTTAATGAAATAAATGCTTTACATAGAGAATAACGTAGGTTGATGAAATAAATGTAATTTACTAAAAAAATTATTTAAATAATAATGAGATATTATTATAAACAATGATATTGATTATCCAATTGAAATAAATATTATATTTATATTGAGATTTAATGATGTGATAAATATAAAAGTTTATTTATGAATATTTTGACATTCTAAGTTGTATTTTAATGAAGATTTTAAAAACTACAAAATAATTGTTATTTTGGTTTTAGATTATTAGTTGATAGGCTATTTGTTTAAAGTTTCTGCCAAGATTTTCATCAGCCCAGCCGTGAATAGAATTTGTCGACACTGAAGATCTCCTGGTTGGCGGCGACTTCTGCAAGGTTTTTTATGACGACATGGAGCTTGATAATTACGTGGGTTGGTGGTGGTGTAGTTGGTCGCTTGGATACACAGAAGCAAAATGGTAAGTGTTTTCTTGTGTGAGGCTTAATGCATGCTGGTGTTGTTGTACGATGGTAGTGGATGAAGTAAATGCAATATTCAATGTTGCAGTGTGGGAAAGTATACTCCAAAATGTGCCAAAAAATATATTGATTAAGTTGTATTGTCAAAAGAGCCATTGTGGTGTTGGTTTGATGGCAGACTATAGTAAAAAACATTGCATTCGGCTCCAATTTATAGTAGATTGGAGGGTTTTAGAACAGTTGTGCTTCAGAATCTATAAGTCATTTTAAATGGGTATTTTGCATAAACGATTAATTTATTGTTCATGTCTTTCGTTATCTGCTTATTGTTCCTTTTGATAGTATGTTGGAGGATTTTAACACTGATGTGTTGCGAAATGTGCGAGAAAGTATATTGATTAAGTTGCATTGTTGAAAGAGCCATTGTGATGTTGGTTTGATAAAACACTTGTAAAAAGTGTGGCCTTCAGCTCCATTTTAGAGCAGATTGGAGCATTTTAACACTGTTGTGCTCCAAAATCTATAAGTAATTTTACATGGGTATTTTGCATAAATGATTAATTTATTGTTTATGTCTTTCAGTCTTTGCTTATTGTTCCTTGTTATATGTTTATTTCTTTTCTATTATACCCATTTTGGAGATTTTGAAAAGATTATGGCTTTGTATGGATGGAGAAATGGCAGTTAAATCTTCTTTCTTTTGTAAAAAAATATGGTTAGGGTTAGTCATTTTTTTAGCCTTCGTTTATTGTTGGTAGTTATCTCTATGCATCTTTGGCGGTATACCCATTAAGATAGGAGGAATTGCAACACTATTATGCTCCATAATCTGTAAGTCATTTTACATGGGTATTTTCCATAAATGATTAATTTATTGTTCATGTCTTTTGGTCTCTGCTTATTGTTCCTTGTTATATGATTGTTTCTTTGTCACTATACCCATTTTGGAGAATTCAAAGAGATTATGGCTTTGTATGGTTGGAGAAATTGCAATTAAATCTTCTTTCTTTCATAAAAAATATGGTTAGGGTTAGCAGTTTTTTCGGCCTCTGTTTATTGTTTGTAGTTATCTCTATGCATGTTTGGTGGTATACCTATTAAGATAGGAGGAATTACATATTAACATAGGAGTGATTGCATATATATATATATATATATATATATATATATATATATATATATATATATATATGCAAGGGGTCATTATGAAAGCATAAATATATTCCAGATAAAATTAGTTTAGTGGCTGTTAAGTGTTATTCTAATAGCTCTTTTAGAATTTCTCTACTTGTCTATAATATTTAGTGTCAGGTAATGTAGGTCAAATTTTCAATTCAGTATGTTGCATTATACCTATTTTGCACAGATTATTGGTACCCATTGGCCTAACGTCTTCTACTTAATGTGGGTTTCCATTGATCAACCATTTACATGTGATTCTTAAGTGTTATTCTAACACCTCTTACAACTGTTACATAGACTGCTTGTCTTGTACCAATATGTTTCATGATATTCTTTTTCTCTCATCTATTTGAAGCTCCTTATAACAAACTATTAATTGGCATGGTTATTTTGTTTGGATCGAACATGTTATGTGTCTGCATGAATATGTTTCATGATATTTTTGTCTCAACTGTTCAAAGTTCCCCATAACAAATTTTTCTTCATGATATTCTTTTTTTCAGTTCCCCATAGCAAACTATTCACTATTGTAGTTTGCCTCTTTTATTCTCCATATTTTAAAGTTCTATTTAATGTGGGTTTTTGAATATCTATCATTTTCTTGTGATTGTTAAGTGTTTTTCTAAAAGCTCTTTTCCAATTTCCTTTTTTTGTTCAGTTCTCCATAGAAAAATGTTCATTATCATGGGTTTCCTCTTCTATTTTCAATATTTTAAAGTTCTATTTAATGTGGTTTTCGAACATCTATCATTTTCCTATGATTGTTAAGCATTTTTCTAATAGCTCTTTTCCAATTTCCCATTTTGTCTATCTTTTTTTCTCAACTGTTTGAAGTTCCCCATAATAAAGTGTTCTTCATGATGTTACTTTTTCATGAAAAATATTGATACAAGATTCGAGGTATGTGCTTTGGTAATAAATATTGAAGACGAATAGAGAAATTGTATAAGAGGTGTTAGAATAATAGTTATTTGCTACTAAATATTATTGACAAAAAGGGAAATTGTATTATCGTAGTTTGCCTCTTCTATTCCCCATATTTTAAAGTTCTATTTAATGTGGGTTTTTTAACATCCATCATTTCCCTGGGATTGTTAAGTGTTTTTCTAATAGCTCTTTGACATTTTCCCTTATTTCTTATAATATTTAATAGAAAACAAGTGTTATTCTAATACCTCTTATGCAATTACTCTATTTGTCTTCAATATATATATGTATATACGTATTTGTTGGAGTTAAAATGACACTAAGAGGGGGGGTGAATCAGTGACTTAACAGATTTGACCAATTTTCAAAAATTCAAAAACATAGCTCAGATTTGATCTCAATATTACTTTGATTAATGCATTCATGAGTTGAATGTAATCATTTATAAATAGAATTGAGAAAAGTAATAATTCCAACAGTGAACAGAAACAACAACATCACAGTAAAGCTATGAGAACACAGAAGAAAAAAGAGACACAATTTTTCTGAGTGGAAAACCCTCCTAGGGTATAAAAACCAGTCCCAAAATGCCTTCCAGGCTTAATCTCTTAATCAACTGTTCATAATGCCTTATAGGCTAATTTTTGAGCACCCACTCAAGGAGTACGAACCCCTCATCTAGAGATATCTATCTCAAGGAGTACCAACCCCTCAAATTATGAATTGAACAACAATATTAACTCAGAGGATTTCTCTACTTTCAGTTAAGCACATATTTCTCTATTTTCTCGTCTACAAAATACCTTAAAGATTCAATAGTTGAATCCCTAAAATACTACATAGAGAAGAAATTTACAATCTCTGCATCTTGTTATTCAAATTTTATTGCAGAGTTTATCCATACATTTTCATATAGCCAAGGAATGATAATCTCATAATTACAACAACAGCAACGACAAAAAAGAGTTTTTTGCTTCTATGTATACATTTGCCAAATAGGTAACTATCTTCAGGAGTAAAGGCTGAACAACCAAACAGAACAAGAGCCATTTCACCTAGCTAAGAGCCATCCTCAACAAGTCTAAAACTTATGAGATCATTTCTCTACATAAAAAAGCACAAAGTTCTACCCGCCACAAAAAATCATAACTTCTAATCTATGAAAGACAATACTGAGTCAGGGCATCATTTGTCATATTAGTAATAAAGATGCAAAGAGCAGTTAAATAAAATGGTGATTATAAACTAGTATGTGCAACATGAAACACAAATAAAAATACCAGACAAATCTGCAACTCCCATGGCTCCATCAACCACTGTCGAGCTTCCAACTATAGAGGCGCATCAAACATAGTAGCCATACCATTCATTTCTGAACCAAAAATGAATTTCATCTTGACATTGCTGTTACAGTTGTGTACCTTGGAATTTTTACCCTATTCTAATGTGCAAAATAACTAAAAATGCAAGTGGAAAAATACTAAGAACACTTCAATGATTAGCCTAAAGAGTGATAAACAAGGAAAATAGATGAAATAAGATGCAAATGATTATACTTTCCTTGCTATTGAAGACTCCTTGGTTGGCCCTTGATTTGGATGACTTTGTGTGCTCCTTAGATGTCTTCTTGAGTGACTAAATACAAGATCAACTTATGCAAAATGATTAAAGTGGATGACTAAATGATGGTAAATGCTTAAGAATGCAAATTGGCAGCATAAGGTTGCTCAAAATGAAAGTGTTGAAAATGCCCTTGAGGATGGGGTATTTATAGAAGAATTTGAATTCTCTAGAGAACTCAACGATTGAGATTCATCCAACAAGGTCAAGATGAAGGGCTATGGTGGGTTGAGAACTCACAAGCCCTCACATCTTGACATGTGGATGGTGAAGTGGCTAGGAAGAGATGAGGTGTAAGTGAGGTGGAAGAGAAGTACATGATGTGAAGGAAGGACAAGTACCTTCCAAGTACATTGGGAGATGGGAAGAACCTTAGGTGAATAAAAGTGAATTTTAAATTCACAATGATTGGAAGAATCTAGTGGATAAGACAATGTTCCCAAAAGGTGGGAGTTTGTCACATGTGACTTGATGTGACAAGTCAAAGATTCTAGAAGATGCATGGGAAAAGGGGATTCTAAGAGGAATAAAAGTGAATTAAAAATTCACATGGGGAAGAGAGGAACCTAGGGTGAATAAAAAGGAATTAAAAATTCCTTGGGGGATGGGGAGAGTTGACCAAGGTACTAATTAGGTTTGACTAATTAGTAATTAGAGGATAATTAGGGGTTAATGAGGATTAGAAGCCAACTTGCAAAAGTTGGAGGATGTGACACATCCTAATCAAGGATTAGGCATGTGCACATCCTTAATGAAGAGATTAAGAGATGGATTAGGATTAGATGAAAATGACATGCGAGGAATTAAATAAATGTATTATTTATTTAATTTATTTGAAGAAAGGAGGATTAAAAGAGTAAAGTATTTAGTTATTAATTAAATACCTTAGGGATTTGGCAGAATTAAGGGTATTAATTAAATAATATTAATATTACTTAATTAACTTGGATAAGAGGATGTTTAGATGAAAAGTGATAAATTTGGATAAATTAAGTGTCCAAATTTGGATGCCTACATTTTTCCCCTCTTTGAGATGGTGTTACAAAGTAGCATCATTTCAAAGAATACTAAAACATAGAACCCAGAAGAAGATGGCTAGATTGAGAAGGATGCCCCAGTCATCAAACGGATGACTAGGAAGAAATATGATGGAGGTGAAGATGAAGAGTAGGGATTGAGGATGCCCCCTCGAGAGGACATGCGGGTTCAAGAGAACATAGATGTGTTGTCGAAATGGATGAGATGGTGAAATGGGAGATGAGGAAGAGGATGCAAAGGGATGGATATGAAAGGATGAAAAGGAGATAGGAGCTTGGGAAGCACAAATGGATGCAAAGACGAAGATGATGTTGCCCCAATCAAGGTACAAGCCAAAAGGGGTTGAGGATGGATGGAGTGTTGTCAATGAGGATAGGGAAGGATACATCCCAATGAGTGGTATTGATGAGGGAAGGATACATCCCAAAACACCACTAAAGGACAGGGAAGAGTACCTCCCAATGATGATGATGAAAGTGTTATTGACGAGGGAAGGATACACCCCAAAACAACACCAAAGGGATATGTAAGAATACATCGGGATGATGATGAGGATGATTGGATCAAGGCTTGTAACAAGACTGGGAACAAGACCAAGGATATGATTAGGTGATTTGGGCTAAATGGAATGGATGGGGATTGGATAGAGATGTGAGATGAGGATGAAGGAGGAATGGATGGGGGGATACATGCAAGATGATAGAATGGAAAATGAAATGCAATCCTAATGCAATTTTCCATCTTTGGAGCACTGATTTTTGTTATAGCATAAGACACCAAGTACCAGGGTATGTGGAACCAAGGCGTAATAGTGTCTAATGCATGAAATAAACACAACAGACAAGAAGGCTATCCCAACACCCCAAAGTCACAAAGACCTTAGTTGGGCAAGGTATTGAGATAACCACAAGTACAAAAGGATGCCCCAGCATAACACAAGACCTTGAGGATCTTGGTGGGTACTACGTGGGACAACCAAGAAGACACAATCAAACAAAAGATCAAGATATGCCCCTATGTGGACCAATCAAAACATGCCATAATATGATGGATCATGGCAGCCTTGACAAGTGATGATAGGGAGCTCAAATGATAAACAAAAGCCAAAGGCATAAAAAAAAATTGCAATCAATTTCAAATGTCCTTTTCCATAGGATCAAGGGGATAGTTGGGATGGATGAGGTATGTTAGGAAGGATGCATCCTGTTGAGACTGATGATGGATACTAAGCTAGAAGATCGATATGATGTAGGATATTCAAAACTGATTAGATTTGTTGATACAAGTGGATCTTGTTTGTGAAGAACTGGCTGGATAAGGGCATATCTTGATGACCCAACACAAGAGAGACAAGACACAAGAAATGACACACCCTAAAGACCTAGGGGCTCAGGGGTCAATCAAAGATTAGTCTTGCCTACATGAAAGCACAGAGCCCTCGTAGTTCGATAAAAGGCAGATGACTAACCATGGATAAAAGTAGAAAGAGGATGATGAATGATGATGACAGATGACAAGGAACGGAGAGACAAAAGCCAAGACTAGTGATAGATGATAAAGGAGTGGACAGGGAGAGAAGAAAGACCAATGATATATGATAGATGGGCAAAGCCCTAGGGCAAATCAAATTTTCAACATTGCCTACTTGAAAGCACAGGGGTGACCTAGTTTGACCAATGACAAATGACAAATGATGGATAAAGGATGATGAGATGATAGAATAAGTGGATAAAAAAGATGGGACTGATACGACGAGAAATGATAGAGTGATGAAAAGTGATAGACAAGATAGAGTGATGAAAAGTGATAGAGGATTAGAAAGATGTGCAAAAGAGGCAAGAGTGATGACGATTAGATAGATGGAAGTGGAGTGCATGGGGAGAAGCCTATAACTAGAGACCAATGACAAGGGATTATGAGATGGGATGAAGATAGATAGAAATGAATAGGGAGACAGGGATGGGGGATAGAAGAGATTGGATGGATAAAGGGGAGTGGCTAGGTAGATGGATAGATAAGGATGGGGAGATGGAAAGGAGCTGATGATGGATGAATAGGAAGATAGGAATGGGGAGACGTAAGGGATTAGTAGAAAGACAAAGATGGGGATATCAAAGGGATTGTTTGGATGGAGGAATAGGAGGGTAAGGATGGGGATATGAAAGGGATTGTTTGGATGGATGGATAGGAAGATAAGGATGGGGATATGAAAGGGATTGTTTGGATGGATGGATAGGAATATAAGGATGGGGAGATGGAAAGGAGCTGATGATGGATGAATAGGAAGATAGGAATGGGGAGACATAAGGGATTAGTAGAAAGACAAAGATGGGGATATCAAAGGGATTGTTTGGATGGAGGAATAGGAGGGTAAGGATTGGGATATGAAAGGGATTGTTTGGATGGATGGATAGGAAGATAAGGATGGGGATATGAAAGGGATTGTTTGGATGGATGGATAGGAATATAAGGATGGGGATATGAAAGGGATTTTTTGGATGGATGGATAGGAAGATAAGAATGGGCAGATGAAACTTTAGATGGGATTGATGAATGATGTTACTAAGGACTTACATCACAAAGGAAGTAGATGCCCCCACTCTAGATATGTCATGTGTGATAAGGAAAAAGGGGCGAAGGACCAGTGGATGGGAAGATGAAGGGGAGAGCTGGAGGAGGATAGGATGGGTGGACAAGGTAGTTTGATGAATGTAGGATGCTAGAATAAGGGATACCGATGGTAGCATTTGGATGAAGGGTAAGTATGCCAAGAGGTTTCCAAAGCATGTATATATGTTTGCTCCTAGCTATATCAAGATCACAAGGAGGATAGAGGGAGTGAAATAAAGGATGTGTAAGACAGGTGGGATGAAGGAGGTGGGGGAAAGGGATGCAAGTGCCCCCAATTGCAGAAGTAAACTAGATAGGGGATTTATGCATGACGCCTATTTACTAGGTTTTCATCATGGTACTTATCCAAGGTGCTTGTTTGCCTGGTTTTCACCATTGGACGAATGATTTCTCTTTACTGTTTTATTTTATTTGTTTGACAATTTTTTTCTTTTTGTATATATATATATATATATATATATAATTTTTATTTTTTGGATTTTTGGATAAAATGTGGGTGGAGATGGATAAGTATAGGGAGGTGGATAAGTGGATGTAGTAGACATGTGATAAGGATATGGGTGAAGGACTCAAGCATCGAATTCCATACAAAGTATTAAGAGCCCTAGTTTTGAAGTGACTGTCAGATGTTGGTACAACCTTAGCTATGACAATGGAGGAATTATGCAAGGGCAGGTATTAAAGGTATTTGATGGGGGAGATGTAGGGAATAATGGATGGGATGTTGGAAAGTGTATGGATGGAATGATGGAGTAAATGTATGATGGGGAGGTGTGTTCAGGACCAACATTGGCACAGGTGGTGGGGGGTGTGAAAGGATAGGAGGATTAATAGTTGGATGATGTGGGTATAATGGAGAGTGTAATGGAGGATGTGGAGCTAATGGAGGAGAGGTGATAGAAAATTTTGGGACATAAGGGTCCAAAATGGACTTAGGAGATGGAGGATTTTCATGATTAGTTGTTGGAGTAGCAACTTTGGATGTGTTTATGGGGGCTTCATTTATTTTCTTTGGGATCCACATGGTTGTGATTTTTGCTTTGGTGGGCCTTTTCAACCTATGGATTTGATTTTGATATTGGATTTTATTTTTATTTTCTTTACTAGGTATTTTAGAGGGGACATGGGAAGCTTTAAATTCATGTGGATGTTTAGATTTATGAATTTGTACTTTGGCATCCAAAGTGCTTTTAGTAGCAATGGGATGGGTGCGAGTGCATGGATGATATGAAGGGAATATGGATGGAGGGACAAAGGTAGGATTTTGAGGATAATATGTGGATGGATGATGTCTATGTATGTGCCTTTGTTGATCCTGATTAGGGAACATGAGAGTGGGATAGTTATGATGGGTGACATGGATAGGTGATGGATGGATGAAAGGATGAATAGGATAATATGGAGGAGGTGATTTTGGGATATAAGGGCCCAAAATAGACTTGGGACCAGGAGCATATGTGATGGGGGATGAGGGAACATAAGGACCTAAGATGGATGGAGCGGAGGAAGGAGGAATATGGATGGTTGTTTTGAAGTGATATGACGGAGGAGGGGGGACGACAACAAACGATCTAGTGGAGTTATGGGGGGATCCTCCAATCTTTTTAGAAGAGGATTGGGGAAGATGTGTGGAGCCTGTACCAACATTCTTGGGTTGTGAGTTGTGAGTAGTACATCCAAGACCTTGCTTATACAAATGTTCTTTAGCTTAGATGGGCTCTATATACCTTGCTCATGAAGGCATAACCCTTTTCCTTGATAGTTCATTCTCTTGAGCATTCAATCTAGGACAATATTTTTGTTATTCTGGAAGAATGATGTGAGTCCATTATTAGGTGGAAGAGGAGGGTTGGTGTATATACTTTGTTTTTATTCTGCGAGGAGACCACCATGGAGGAATGTGAAAGGACCAACTAGATATGCAAGCAGTGTGGGGATAGCATTTTTAGGTGACAATGGGGGATCATGAGAAGGAGATGATGGGATAGCAGCATTTGGATGGGTGGTAGTGGGCTCAAGTGATGGGGATGGAGATGGAGCGATGGAATCTTGAATGACAAGAGGATCATGGGATGGAATGGATGGGCGACTGTGATCTTCAAGTAGACTAGATGGGATGGTAGGATCTTGATATGGATAAGGGGATATGTTGGCATACTTTCGATCAGGCTCTTGGCATGACTCATCATGTGTGGGTGGCCTGATAATGGAGTGTTGGAGGGACCCTTCAAGTGGGGGAGATGGGAGTATGGAGGACTCATAAGGTTCATTGGAATGGGTTTTGGTGCTACTAGGAGTGGGAGGAGTGGATTGGATTTGGGTATCTTCGATGGATTGGGTGCATCTTGGAATAGGAGATGGGGGTTCAATGGATTTAGTGGGTTTGATGGTTTGGGTGGATCTAGGAGTAGAGGGAGTGGATTAGACTTAGGTATCTTCGATGGATTGGGTGGATCTAGGAGTAGAGGGAGTGAATTGGACTTGGGTGTCTTCGAGGGATTGGGTGGATCTTGGAGTAGAGGGTGTGGGTTCAATGGATTTAGTGGATTCGATGGTTTCAATGGTTTGAGCAGTGCTAGGGGTGGTAATATCAATAATATGTGTGGTATGGAGAAGGGTCTCATCACTAGTGACCATGGATGATGGATTGGGATGGCATGGTTCCATGACTTCAAGATGTGGAGTTGGGGATCGATTATTTTCCATGAGTCCTTGGAGAACTTTTGAAATGAGAGACTTGCATATGGTTGGTTTGCTGGGGTGGTAGAAATGGATGAGGGGTTATGGATTGGTAGACTAGGGTTAGATGGAGGAATGGGATTGAATGTAGGACTATGAGTAGATGGGGGATTAGGATTGGATGGAGGACTAGGATTGGATGGAGGAATGGGATTGAATGTAGGAATATGAGTAGATGGGGGATTAGGATTGGATGGAGGACTAGGAGTAGATGGATGAATGGGATTGGATGGAGGACTAGGAGTAGATGGAGGACTAGGATTGGATGGAGGGTTAAGGTAAGGATATTGGAGTGGTGAATTAAGATAGGGGGACATGGATTATGGATTAGAACAAGAGGATATAGGTGGTGTAGTGAGACACGAGGATGTGGGGGATGGATTATAATAAGGGTATTGGGATGGTGGATTAGGATGAGGATATGTGGATGTAGGATTAAGGTAAAAGGGTGTGGATGTAAGATTAGTATGAGCAGAATGGGAAAGAGGATTAGGATAGGGGGTCATGTATGGGGAATTGTAATAGGAATATTGTGATGGAAGATTAGGATAAGAGGATGTGGATGTCGAATAAGAGGATGATGTAGATGGGAAAGGGGAAGGTATTGGATACCCCTTGTCAAAGGTAGCATAAGGAACATGATTAGGCATGGATGAAGGCATAATGGGATAGCTCAGAGGAGTAATTAGATTTTGGAAAGCGGGTGGAGAAAGCTTACTAGAGACGATAGTGTCAAGGGGATCTATGTCATATACCTCTTGATCAACAAGACTTTCGTTATGGTCGTCAATGTAATTAGGGTTTCCCATGACTACTATTGATGGAGGATAAGGATTCATGATTATAAAAGCATAAATAGAATGGATCAAAGATTTTGGATGGAGATGGATGAAAGCTCAAATTGGGATTTAAGTCAAGCTCAAATGAGGATTAGATTAAAGCTCAGATTAGGATGATTAGATGATGTGATGGGATTGATTTTGATTTTTATGGGATTCAGTAGATGGATGATTAGATAGGGATGTGATTGGATTGGATTGGATAAGATTGATTGATGATTGATCGATTTAAAGCACAAACGGATGATTACAACAATGAATCCACCTTGAGATTGAAAGTGAATTGATTGGGCCGATGGTGATGATTATCTTAGGATGGATGACAATCCTAAGTAGATGTTGATGATGATGATCGAATTCAAACACCTAGGTCAATTTGGAAAATAACTTTTGAAATGATGTTCAAGGGATTTGGATGGGGAAAATGATTAATTGGATTGGGTAGACAAATGATTGGATTAGATAGGTGATTGGATGAATTTGATTAAAGGACTAGATTGGTTTTATTGGATAGGAATAAATGATTAGATGATGTTGATTGGATAATTGTGATTAGATGAATTTGATAGGATTGGTGTGCTTGGATTGATTAGATGATTGTATGTATTTGATTAGAGGAATGGATTAGTTTGATTAGATAGGAAGAAATAAAAGGTACCACTAGATAGAGCTCAAAAAATTAAGCAATTTTGGTTTTTGAACGAAGTTGATTTGATGCATGGTTTGTAAATGAAAGCCCCAGGAAATTAGGGGTGTATCCACCCCACGATGCAGGGCGTGGCCGCCCTAGGATGGTCAAATTCTTGATATGAGGAAATGAAAGGTACCACTAGATAGAGCTTGAAAAACTAAGCAACTTTTGTTTTTGAACAAAGTTGATCCGATGCACGGTTTGTAAATGACAGCCACGGGAAGTTAGGGGCGTATCCATCCCGCGATGTGGGGCGTGGCCGCCTCAGGATGGTCAAATTCTTGATAGGAGGAAATGGAAGGTACCACTAGATAGAGTTTTAAAAACTAAGCAACTTTGGTTTTTAGACGAAGTCGATTTGAAGTACGGTTTGTAAATGATGGCCCCGGGAAGTTAAAGGGGTGTAGTAAGCTTTTTGCGGTAAAATTAGGGGCATAGTCAGCTTTCTGCAGTGAATCAGGGGCACTTCCACCCTTTCTGCAGTAAATCAGGAGTGCTTCCACCTTTCTACGGTAAAATAGAGGGCACTTCCACCTTTTTGCAGTAAATCAGGGGCACTTCCCCCTTTCTGCAGTAAATCAGAGGGTGCTTCCGCATTTCTGCGATAAAACAGGGGGCGCTTCCACCTTTCTGTGGTAAAATAGAGGGTACTTCCACCTTTTTGCAGTAAAAAAAAGCTTGGTTTTGATGGCAATGGCTATGGAAAGGACTCAAAATGATAAAATAAGGCCAGTGTATCAAAGATTTCATGAGTTTTTTACAAGAAAACACTTCAAGTAAGCACAATCCTATGATTAATGTTAAGGGTATGGCCAGGAAAAGTCTTAATCTAGGATGCACAAGGCTTCTAGGGAGTTCTTGATATACTCTCAGTACATGAGGCACAACCGTGAACACCAGCCTGTCACAAGCATGAGTTGGGAACCCCAGCGATATACTAAAAGGCTCAGACCAACTCTTCACGTCTATCTAGGTATCACCCTAGCTTCGACGCTCCGTAATTACGACATGACTGGATTGGGGTACAAATTTCATTCCCCCCTTTATATACCTCGCCGGTATGCGTGGTTGGAATCGTCCCTTGGGGTGATGAAATCCCCAAGCAGGTCCCAATAAAAAGAAGACACTAACTGTTTCCAACTACTCCCTAGGCTCACACAAAGTGCAAAGGGAAAGTGAAAACAAATTAATTCCCCCTTGGGTGACATAATAATAAACAAACACAACAAACAATGAAGGTTACCTCCCCCTAATTAGACTATGTTCCAAAACAATAAGGATAATTTTCAAAAATCTAAGCAAATAGATGGCCCTACAAGAAAACGTTAGCTGTCTTATCCTTCGTTCTTGGTCGATTATGCCATAATATGCTTCCAAACTATGTTGTTTTGGGGTGTAGTCACGTTTCGGTGGTAAAACAGGGGCACTTCCACCTTTCTGCAGTAAAACAGAAGGCGCTATGTAAAACAGAGGGCACTACGTAAGATAGAGGGCGCTGCGTAAGACAGAGGGTGCTACATAAGACATAGGGCACTACATAAGATAGAGAGCACTGCATAAGACAAAGGGCACTGCATAAGACAGAGGGCGCTGCGTAAGATAGAAGGCACTACATAAGACAGAGGGCGCTACATAAGATAGAGGGCTCTACATAAAATAGAGGGCACTGTGTAAGACAGAGGGTGCTGCATAAGATAGAGGGTGCTACATAAAATAGTGGGCACTACATAAAACAGAGGCATTGCATAAGATAGAGGGCGCTGTGTAAGATATAGGGTGATGCATAAGACAGAGGGTGCTACATAAAACTAAGGGCGCTACATAAGACAGAGGGTGCTACGTAAAATAGAGGGCACTGCATAAGACAGAGGGCACTGTGTAAAATAGAGGGCGCTACAAAAGACAGAGGGCGCTACTTAAGATAGAGGGCGCTGCGTAAGATAGAGGGCGCTACATAAGACAGAGGGCGCTATGTAAGATAGAAGGCGCTACCACCTTTCTGTAGTAAGACAGAGGGCGTTGCATAAGACAAAGGGCGCTACGTAAGACAGAGGGCGCTACATAAGATAGAGGGTGCTGTGTAAGACAAAGGGTTCTACATAAGACAGAGGGCACTATGTAAGACAGAGGGTGCTACATAAAACAGAGGGCACTGTGTAAAACAGAGGGCGCTACGTAAAACTGAGGGCACTACATAAGATAGAGGGCACTACATAAAATAGAGGGTGCTGCATAAGATAGAGGGCACTATATAAAACAAAGGGTGCTACGTAAGACAGAGAGTGCTGCATAAGACAGAGGGCACTACTTAAGATAGAGGGCAATGCGTAAGATAGAGGGTGTTGTGTAAGACAGAGGGCGCTTCCACCTTTCTGCTATAAAACATAGGGCGCTTCCGCCTTTCTGATGTAAAACAGAGGGCGCTTCCACCTTTCTGTGGTAAAATAGAGGGCGCTTCCGCCTTTCTATGACCTTTTTCTGCAAAATGCTTAACAAAAATGAAGGTTAAATGCTAGAAGCCATTTGTGGGTCCCACCGGGCGTGCTAGAAATGTGTACCTTGGAAATTTTACCCTATTCTAATGTGCAAAATAACTAAAAATGCAAGTGAAAAAATACTAAGAACACTTCAATGATTAGCCTAAAGAGAGATAAACAAGGAAAATAGATGAAATAAGATGCAAATGATTATACCTTCCTCGATGTTGAAGACTCCTTGGTTGGCCCTTGATTTGGATGACTTTGTGTGCTCATTAGATGGCTTCTTGAGTGACTAAATGCAAGATCAACTTATGCAAAATAATTAAAGTGGATGACTAAATGATGGTAAATGCTTGAGAATGCAAATTGGCAGCATAAGGTTGCTCAAAATGAAAGTGTTGAAAATACCCTTGAGGAGGGGGTATTTATAGAAGAATTTGAATTCTCTAGAGAATTCAATGGTTGAGATTCATCCAACAAGGTCAAGATGAAGGGCTATAGTGAGTTGAGAACTCACAAGCCCTAACATCTTGACATGTGGATGGTGAGTGGCTAAGAGGAGATGAGGTGTAAGTGACGTGGAAGAGAAGTACATGATGTGGAGGAAAGACAAGTACCTTCCAAGTACATTGGGAGATGGGAAGAACCTTAGGTGAATAAAAGTGAATTTTAAATTCACAATGATTGGAAGAATCTAGTGGATAAGACAAGGTTCCCAAAAGGTGGGAGTTTGTCACATGTGACTTGATGTGACAAGTCAAAGTTTCTAGAAGATGCATGGGAAAAGGGGATTCTAGGAGGAATAAAAGTGAATTAAAAATTCACATGGGGAAGAGAGGAACCTAGGTTGAATAAAAAGGATTTAAAAATTCCTTGGGGGATGCGGAGAGTTGGCCAAGGTACTAATTAGGTTTGACTAATCAGTAATTAGAGGATAATTAGGGGTTAATGAGGATTAGAAGCCAACTTGCAAAAGTTGGAGGATGTGACACATCCTAATCAAGGATTAGGCATGTGCACATCCTTAATGAAGAGATTAAGAGATGGATTAGGATTAGATGAAAATGACATGCGAGGAATTAAATAAATTTATTATTTATTTAATTTATTTGATGAAAGGAGGATTAAAATAGTAAATTATTTAGTTATTTATTAAATATCTTATGGATTTGGTAGAATTAAGGGTATTAATTAAATAATAGTAATAATACTTAATTAACTTGGATAAGAGGATGTTTAGAAGAAAAGTGATAAATTTGGATAAATTAAGTGTCCAAATTTGGATGTCTACAATAGCCGCCAACAATAGTAAAGAACAGTTTATGAAGCTTTCTCATGATGGCGGCCAGGCTAGGGTTCGATACCCAACAAAAAGAATAAACTCAAAAAGTTTACCCTAACATTCTTTTCAATTGATGTAACGATATACCGAAGGAAACTTTAACGCTAGACATTCCCGTAGTTGTTGCTTTCACTGAGACACATTAGAGTCAGGGATAAGTCATAAAGAATACATTATGTCTCATCGATAGGCTTCCTTAGTGCATTAATCATTTGCTGAGACATAAGGAAACTTCTCACCGATTTTTACTTTTGTTCGATTCACTATCACTGAGACCATACAATATCGGAGAGACCTCTTTTAGACTTCATTAAGTTTCACCGAAAGATCACCCACCTTCTTGTGTGTCATTGAGACAAGTCAGAACCTATGCCGATGAACTCTCTTGATTGCCGGTTGGGGAGACATGATGAGTTTGCTAAGACATCATTCAAACGGAATAACTCATGCTGATATGATTCTTTCTTGTGCTGATCGGTGTGACATTGCAATCTCGCTATGACTTCATACCGATGGCATAACAATTTCCGAAAGACTTCCACATACATTAGTCAGGGAGACATAACACTTTTCGCTATGACCCTTCACTAAAGCCTTAAGCTCTTGCCGATGTGTTTCCATTTAATCTCTAATTGGTGTGACATACCAATTTCACTGAGACCACATACCGACGGAATAACATATACCGATAGAGATCACTTTCAGTCACTGAAACAAAGAAGAAGTCTTGCCGACAGTAGCCTTTATGAAAAATTCAATTGACATGACATCAGAAATGTCTTGCCGATAGGCAACATAGACATTTCAAAGTGGATCGGGGACACCCTGCCATACTCATGCCGATATGTGTAAGATTGAATGAGAAACAACCAATACCTGTGGTATACAAAGAGAACCATCTTGATAAGGAAACCATTGAAAGGGATTTTGTAATCAAGGACAAACCATAAACACAACTGAGATCCAACAAACTCCCCCTTTGTCCTTGATGGAAAAACACAAATGACTCTCCCCCTTTTTGCCTCAATGACAAAGAATAGAAGAGAAGAATGTGCACTGCCATGAAACACAACTGAGAAGCCAACCAAAATACCATGAGAAACAACTGCAAAAAGAGTAATAGTGCAGCAACCAAGATTGTAGGAGAGCTGTAAGTGAATTAAAACATAGAACATGCTCCCCCTAAGCCAATGGTTGTAAAGTCAGAGAAGTAAATATTTAGAGACAACTCCCAACTAAAGTCTCAACCTTTCAAATAACTCTTTAGCTAAGGGCTTAGTAAAAATATCAGCCACCTGATCTTGCGATCCAACAAAATGTAAACATACTTCATTTAAAATTTTTAGGCTCAAACTGAGTAACTAAACAAAAAGCAATTTGTGCCTTTTCATTATATTTTGTAGCCTTTCTTCTAGTTTGAACTCCTACATTTTTATCCCCAATAATCTGATCTTTAGGGTGATATTTAGCTAGAGCTTTTGATGCAACCTTTTCAGGACTTGTTGTTTCATTTTTAGGGCTTGCTAGATCAGTATTAGGCTTTGCTATTTCAGCTCTTTTTGAAATGATTTCTAGTTCAAGTTCTTCCTCATTATCCTACAAAGATTCAGCATACAAATGTGGTCTTTCATAAAATTTTACATTAACAACTTCAACTATCTTATTAGGCCTTTTGTTAAGGCATTTATAAGCTTTGCTGTGAGTTGAGTATCCCAAAAAGATACCCTCATCACTCTTTGATTGAAAGCTCCCAAGGTTATCATCATCTTTCTTGATAAAACACTTACTTCCAAAAAATTTAAAGTGTTTGACAGAAGTAGTTTTTCCATACCAAAGTTCATAAGGAGTGTGTTTAGATTTCACCCTAAGTTGCACTCTATTCAAAATGTATACAATTGTATGAACAACTTCTTTCCAATATATATCAGACAACTTAGCTTCATCTAGCATGGTTCTAGCCATTTCTTTTATAGTTCTATTCTTACATTCAACTACCCCATTTTGTTGAGGTGTTTTTATTGCAGCATACTGTGTTTTAATGTCATGTTGTTCACAGTAATCAATAAAATCTTGAGAAGTGAACTCACCTCCTTTGTCAGATCGCAGACATTTAAGTTTTAGATCAGATTTCTTTTCAACCATTTTACAAAAAAATTTGAACCTTCCAAAGACTTCTAATTTGTGCTTAAGAAATGTGACCCATATCATTCTACTATAATCATCTACAAACAGCATAAAGTACCTTTCACCATTAATAGACCTTGTTCTGGTTGGTCCACATAAATCAGTATGCGCATGCTGTAAAGGTTTTGAAGAAGAATGTTATTTTGTCTTGAAGCTGATTTTAGTTTGTTTACCACTTAAGCATTCTTTGCACATAGAGTTTTCTAGCTTGCTAAGAACTGGTAAACCTCTAACATTCTGATTTTTACTAATTCTAACAAGATTTTTGAAGTTTATGTGTCCTAATCTTTTATTCCATAACCAGTTCTCTTCAATTTGGCCCATTAGACACATACCTTGATTATTGTCATTACATGATGAGTCAAGAAGATTGTACACATTTCCTTTTGTCCTCCTTCTAGCTACAACAACCTTTCCAAGCTTGTTCTTAATCTCACATCCCTGCGAAGTGAAAAGAACATGATAACCACTATCATAGATTTGACTAACACTTAGAAGATTTTGCTTGAGACCTTCCACATAGTACACATTATAGATAGGAGTGTATTCATTCATAAGAAGTGGACCTCTACCTTTAATTTGAATACCAGAGTTATCACCAAACTTAACATATCCACCTACATAATCTTCAAGATTTATAAACTTATCCTTGTCGCCAGTCATATGGATAAAACATCCACTGTTTAGGACCCATAAGTCCTTTTTCTTGGAATGAAAAGCAGTTTGAACCAACATAGTTTGTTCAATGTTGTTAATAGTCTTAGGTTTCCAAACCTTTTTAATTTTCTGTTGTTTTGATTGCAGATAAATTTTGCATTGTTTGACAGAATGTCCCAAAGTATTGCATTTAAAACATTTGATTTTTCTAACAAAACCATAGTGTTGCCTAAGACCAAACCTAGGTATTCTAGGATTCATAAGCCTAAAAATGCTCACCTTATGGCCAAATTTGTTGTAGAAAAAACAATAACCATAGAAGAAAGGATTGACATGGTATGAAGATCTATTACCTCTTAAAGACTGAACTTGATCCTTACCAAATTCTGAGTGATTTGAACTTGAACCTTTGACTTCAAAAGAGGGGTTTTGTTTTGCATGGTCAATTGACCATTCACCCTTTTCAAAACCAACACCAGTTTTATCTTTGTACATCTTCTACTTGCTGAGCATCTCATTCAATTTTAGAGTGCTTTCATATTTTTCAATTTCTTTCCTAAGATATACTACTTCTTGTTCTAGTTTTTGAATTTCTTGATCTTTGCAGCTTACAGTCTCTCGAAGATAGTCTTCAACTCTTTTAGCTTCTTCAAGCTGAGTTTTCAGAGAGACCATTTCTTGATCTGGTTTATGTTCTTGAGCAAGAACTTGTTTTTTGAGTTTTCTGACCTCTTGTAAAGCACATTTCGGCTCACTTTCAAGATCTACTTCACCTTCTTCAACATCAATAGTGTTTAATCATTTTGCTGAGTAATTTCAGCTATGAACAAGGTTTCATCTTCTTCAGCTAATGAATCTTCAGAATCAATATCAAATTCATTCTTACTAAATAGACTTTTCTTCTTTTTGAAATTGAAGTTTCGTTTAGGTTTGAAGGCCTTCTTCTTAGGCAGTTTTTAAGTTGTCTTGTTGTCATAGATTTGATCATCATAGGGAAACTTTGCAGCAAAGTGACCTATTTTTCCACAGTTAAAACATTTAAAGGGAAGTTTTCCATTATATTTTCCCGATCCCTTTTTGAATCTTCTTACAAAATGGGATTCTTTAGAATTAGACAACTCTGATTCACTGACTTCGACTTTTTCTTTCTTTTCAATGTTAAAGGCAGTTTCTTTTCCTATTGAATTGGTTTTTCTAGTATTCATTTCATAGGTAGTAAGTATTCCTTGCAGGCTGTCTAAGGTAAGCTGATCAAAGTGTTTCTTTTCTTCTAGGGCTGAAACTTTAGATTCAAATTTGGATGGTAAGGTTATAACAACCTTTGTGACCACATCAAATTCATTAACATCTTGACCTAGATGTTTCATTGCATTGAAAACTTCATCAATGCTTAGGAAATATTCAGCCACTTTTTCATCATCCTTCATTTTCAACTCCTCAAACTAATGTTTGAGAGTACTGATTTTTGATAGTTTCACTTTCTCATTCCCTTGATATATAGTTTCAAGTTTTTCCCAGATATCATGAGAAGACTTGCAATGCATGACTTTAATGAACACATCTTTAGTTAACCCACACAAGAGGGCATGCTTAGCTCTGGAATTTGTTTCATACCTCTTCTTTTCAGCATGATCAGTGGGAATAGAGGCTGGTACATTCTAAGCATTTATAACCATGCTCCAAACATCAACATCAAATGAAATAAGAAAAGCTTCCATTCTGATTTTCCAGAACACAGTTTGTTCCATCAAATAATGGAGCTCTGGTTACAGAGGCACCATCTTGAGAATGTTCCATTAAAAACAAACTCCAAGACCAAGATCAATCCAAGGTGATTAAAACCTATCAGAGGACCCTACACTCTGATACCAATTGTTGGAGTTAAAATGACACTAAGAGGGGGGGTAAATCAGTGACTTAACAAATTTGACCAATTTTCAAAAATTCAAAAACATAGCTCAGATTTGATCTCAATATTACTCTGATTAATGCATTCATGAGTTGAATGTAATCATTTATAAAAAAAATTGAGAAAAGTAATAATTGCAACAGTGAACAAAAACAACAACACAGTAAAGCTGTGAGAACACAGAAGAACAAAGAGACACAAAAATTTGCAAAGTGGAAAACCCTCCTAGGGTATAAAAACCACTCCCAAAATGCCTTCCAGGCTTAATCTCTTAATCAACTATTCACAATGCCTTATAGGATGATGTTTGAGCACCCACTCAAGGAGCACCAACCCCTCATTTAGAGATATCTATCTCAAGGAGTACCAACCCTTCAAATTATGATTTGAACAAAAATAATAACTTGGAGGATTTCTCTATTTTTAGTTAAGCACATATTTCTCTATTTTCTCATCTACAAAATACTTTAAAGATTCAATAGTTGAATCCCTAAAATACTACATAGAGAAGAAAATTACAATCTCTGCATCTTGTTATTTATATTTTATTGCAGAGTTTATCCATACATTTTCATACAACCAAGGAATGATAATCTTAGAATTACAACAACAACAACAACAGAAAAGAGGTTTTTGCTTCAATTTATACATCTGCTAGATAGGTAACTATAATCAAGAGTAATGGCTAAACAACCAAACAAAAAAAGAGTTGTTTCACCCAGCTAAGAGCCATCCTCAACAAGTTTGAAACTTATGAGATCATTTCTCTGCATAAGAAAGCACAACTGCCCATCACAGAAAATCATAACTTCTAATATATGAAAGACAATACTTAGTCAGGGCATCATTTGTCATATTAGTAACAGAGATGCAGAGAGAAATTAAAGAAAATGGTGATTATAAACCAGTATGTGCAGTATGAAATGCATAAATAAAAATATCAGACAAATCTGCAACACTCCCAAGGCTCCATCAACGATTGTTGAGCTTCCAGCCAGAGAGGCGCATCAAACATAGCAGCCATACCATTCATTTCTGAACCAAAAATGAATTTCATCCTGTTAATGTCATTACAACCAGCAACAATAGTAAAGAACATTTTATGAAGCTTTCTCATGATGGTGGCCAGGATAGGGTTCGATACCCAGCAAAAAGAATAAACTCAAAAAGTTTACCCTAACTTTCTTTTCAATTGATGTAATGATATGCCAAAGGCAACTTTAACGCCAGACATTTCCCTAGTTATCGCTTTCACTAAGACACATCAGAGTTGGGGAGAAGTCATAAAGAATACATTATGTCTCATCGATAGGCTTCCTTAGTGCATTAATCATTCTTTGAGACATAAGGAAACTTCTCACCAAGTTTTACTTTTGTTCCATTCACTATCGCCGAGACCATACGATATCGGAGAGACCTCTTGTAGACTTCATTAAGCTTCACCAAAAGATCACCCACCTTCTTGTGTGTCGCTGAGACAAGTCAGAACCTATATTGACAAAGTCCCTTTATTGCCGATCGGGGAGACATGATGAGTTCGCTAAGACATCATTCTGATAGAATAACTCATGCCGATATGATTCTTTCCTATACTGGTCGATGTGACATTGCAATCTCACTGTGACTTCATACTGATGGCATAACACTTGCCGAAAGACTTCCACATACATTAGTCGGGGAGATATAACACTTTTCGCTATGACCCTTCACCGAAGCCTTAAGCTCTTGCTGATGTGTTTCCATTTAATCTTCGATCGGTGTGACATACCAGTTTCGCTGAGACCACATACCGATAGAATAACATATGTCGATAGAGATCACTTTCATTCGTCAAAACAAAGAAGTCTTGCCGACAATAGCCTGTATGAATAATTCAATCGACATGACATCAGAAATGTCTTGCTGATAGGCAACACAGACATTTCAAAGTGGATCGGGGAGACCCTGCCATACTCATGCCAATATGTGTAAGCTCGAATGAGAAACAACCAATACCTATGGTATGCAAAGAGAACCATCCTGACAAGGAAACCATTGAAAGGGATTTTTTCATCAAGGACAAACCATAAACACAATTGAGATCCAACATTATCTATCTATGTTTCGAAGCATTGACTTTCACCTATAGGATTTTTTTCACATACATTTTTTCACATACATATGTTTATGTTTATGTCGATAGGCTATTTTTTTTAAGTTTCCGTCAGGATTTTCATTAGCCCAGTCGTGAATAGGATTTGTTAGTGCCAAAGATCTCCCGCCTGTCAGCGACTTCCCCAAGCTTTTTTAAGATGACATGGAGCTTGCTAATTACATGGGTTGCTGTTGGTGGAATGCATATATTTATCTATCTATGTTTTGAAGCATTTATTTTCATATACAGTTCACATTGTATGTAGATATATGTATATATATGTATATATATATGTATGTATATATATGTGTATATATATGTATATATATGTGTATATATATGTATATATATGTATATATATATGTATGTATATATATGTGTAGATATATGTATATATATACATAAATATATACATATATATACATATATATATATGTATATATATGTATATATATATATGAATGTGTATATATGTATATATGTATATATTGTATATATATATATATGTATGTATATATATATGCAATATAAATATATATACATGTGTACATATATGTATATATTCTACTGTTCTTGTAAGAAGGATTGTTTTAAATTTTTTAAATTGTGAAATTTTGGGGTTTTCGATCATGTGTTATTTTGCTATGATTCTTAATTGTTCTGTTGTAATTTTTAATATTTCACGAAAAAAATTGATATTTTGCTATGTGGCAAGAAGGAACAAAAAGCAGAGGAAAAATGTTCTGCAATTCAGTAACATAATTTAAACATTACAGCCCATTAAAATATATATCCAACAAGGTTGAAGAACTTGCTCATACACCTTTTCCACATATTGATAGAATTTCAGGTAAGCTTGAATACACTCCAAACTAAAATTCTATCAGTATCTAAACAAGGTGTAACAACAATTTGTTTAGTTGCACTGGGTTCTTCATTTGAACTGGGCTCAATAAAAGAAATGTGAGCAACACCAGAGGCTTTTGTGAGTATTTTCTATCCTACGATATGGTCAAATTACACCCTCTTGATATTGCATCCTATGATCTTGTCGTAATTTAAACCTCTTTTCTATCTCTTGAGTTGAATATTTCTCCATATTTAAAAGTTCCATTTAATGCTCGTTTCTGGTCATCTATCATTTTCCTGTGGTTCTTAAGTTTTTTCCTAATAGTTCTTTTTGCAATATTCCTATTTGTGTTTAATATTTAGTGCCATATAATATTGCTCAAATTTGGAATTGACAAGCCAACTATTACATAGATTGCTTGTCTCCTATCAATACGTTTGATGATATTCATTTTTCCCTCGTCTGTTTGAAGTTGTCTATAACAAATTGTTCATTTTCCTTAGTGTCCTGTAAGAAGCTATTCATTATCATGGTTTTTTGTTTAATATATTTTCTTACACATTTCAGAGTATACTTTCCCATATATATATATATATATATATTTATATTTATATATACATACATATACATATATATACTCTGTGCATCTTTGTTGTTATACAAATTTTGCATAGTTATTTCCTTGGTATCTTTCTAATAGCAAACATGACGTATGTTTTCCTACCTTTGTTAAGGTTCTATTTAATGTGGGATTTCAGTCACGTGTCATTTACCTATCATTCTTAAGTGCTTTTGTAATAGCTCTTTTACAATTTCTCTAGTTCTGTATAATATTTAGTGCAAAATAATGTGGCTCCAATTTTGAATTGGAAAGTCAACTGTTACATACATTTCTTTTCTTGTATGAATATGTTCCATGATATTGTTTTCCCCATTTCCCGATTATAGACTGTTCATTATTGTAGTTCACCTATTCTATTCTCCATGTTTTTAAGTTCTATTTAATCTGGGTTTCTGGTTGTTTGTCATCTTCCTGTGATTATTAAATGTCCTTCTAATAGCTCTTTTATAATTTCCCTATTCACCTATAATATTTGGTGCCAAATAATGTAGCTTGATTTTTGAATTGACAAGACAAATATTACATAGATTACTTGTTTTGTATCAATGTTTTTGTGCATTTAATTAAGGATTGTTCCCTCATGTATTTTTTTGCTTGGAATGGCCCTTTAGGATTTTTTACTCTACTATCCTTGTGACAAGAATTTTTTTTAACTTTCAAAATTCTGAAATTTTGTAGATTGGTATAAGCTACAAACATAACATTGACCTGTACCTTTGAACTGCTTTCAATTTTTTTTAGTATGTGTATATTTTTTGGCCTTTGGTTGTTATTCCTTGTTATCTCTATCCATCTTTGGTGCTATACATATTTTGTGCAGTTTATTGCTTTGTATGGTTGTTTTTCTTGACATGACACTCTAGGAGTTTGTTATTCTATTGTCCTTGTGACAAGAATTGGTTTTTACTTTCAAAATTCTGAAATTTTGTAGATTGGTATAAACTTCAAACATACCATTGACCTGTGCCACTGAACTGATTTTAATTTTTTTTGGTATGTCTATGTTTTTCAGCCTTTGGTTATTGTTCCTTGTTATCTACGTGCAACTTTGCTGCTATAGGCATTTTGTATAGCTTATTGCTTCGTGTGGTTATTTTTCTTGGCATGACACTTTAGGAGTTTCTTATTCTATTGTCCTTGTCATAATAATTGTTTTTAACTTTTAAAATTCTAAAATTTTGTAGATTGGTATAAACTTCAAACATAACATTGACCTATTCCTTTGAATTGGTTTCAATTTTTTTTGTATGTCTATTTTTTTCGGCCTCTGTTTATTGTTCTTTGTTATTTGTGTGCATCTTAGCTACTATACACATTTTGTACAACTTATTGCTTTGTTTTTTTTTTATAAATTTAACTTAAAATCCATTCAACGGGAATGGTATGCAATGTGAACGGTATGTGAAAATTATTTCTATCCAATGTTATTTTTGACCCTTCTCTTGTGTATGCTTTAATACTTTGTCACACTGCAACATTGAGTACTATATTTACTTCCTCCCATGCCACCACACAACAACATTGCGATGCATTAACCCTTAGGCGAGCAAACATTTACTATTCATCACAAGAGGAATCAACTTGATGCACAAAGGATTCATGAAACAATTGATGTGATTAAGGAGGAAGGGGTCAAGAGTACAAAATGTTTCATGAAGCCTCTACACATCAAGTTGATTCCTCTTGTCATGTTTTTTTTTCTCTTTATCCACAATATTGTACTAGTGCTATTGACCTTCAATGATGAGTATTTATACCATTCAAAGCCTATTATACATAGAGACATGATGGAAAGTGTGATTTGGTGTGCTCAAAATGGTAACAATGTGCCATGTTTTCTTTGGAGGCTATAAAAATAGAGAATGTTGCAAACACCAACTTAAAGAGCAATAATGCAGCTAAAGAGATATACATGTGCACATGTAAGAAATTTTTTGTTGAAGAGTATAACATAAAGCATATTTTTTGAAAAAGTGCATGATCCCTGCATTCCTTTTGTTGTGAATTTAATTCAAGTGAAGATGAAATAGAATTTGAATTTTTTTTTTTTTTATTCAAGGGGTAAACGCTTTTGACCAGAGCTATGAACCGGAATACAACCATTCAACAATACCACCCCATTGGGGTTTGAACCTTGGTGGCAAGAACAACAATGCCACCTATAAACCATCACACCATGCCATTACCGGCAGAATTTGAAAATATTAAACATCACATTGAAAATGATTTTTTTTTTTTTAAGAAAGAAAGAAAAAATACTGCAATTGCTCCTATGGTAATGGGTATAATGCCAAAGATTCACAAAGATAACTACAAACAAGAAACGAAGGGTGAAAAGTGTATGTGTATGTATATGTATCTGTATATGTATGTTTATGTATATGTATATGTATGTGTATCCCAAAAATCTAGCTTTCCAGATAGACAGATGAGCATAGTTAATGGCATGCCATGTAATTCATAAACATGAAACTATTTTTCCCTGATGAGCATGTTGTTTTTGCATATAGAAATCTAGACAATTGTAATCATGGGATATGTAGTTCATTTTTCAAATATTTGTGAGCCACATATTACACTTGAGATGATGAGGATGAAGAAATAAAGGAGCTATATTTCCCTATAGAGAATGTAGGGAGATGCTGTGAAATTTGTGGTGTTTCTCATGACTTTATAATTCATGGCATTTTCCAAGAAATTAAAAGTCATGTTGTTCGCTATGGATTTTATAGCACTTCTAACTGCATACTCTGTAGGGAAAGAGTGTTTTGGTGTGTGTGCCTCAGATTTTTTCACATGATAATTATGTACATTACATTTTGTGTATATGTCTACCTCAGCACGGGTGCTCTAAAAAATATATTCATCAATGCCAACTATATATAAAATTTGCATATCAATAAATAGATTAGGTGAACCAATTGTAAATGTTATTAATTATTTTTAGTTTCACATTGTCGTATATATATATATGTGTGTGTGTGTGTATGTATGTATATGTATATATATATGTGTGTGTGTGTATGTATATATGTATATGCATGTGTATATATATATTTATATGTACAAAAAATAAATCAAGGGAAAAAAATTTACTAACCCTAACCATATTTTTAGCCAAAAGAAAGACTTACATTTAACTGCAATTACTCCTATCGTAATGGGTATAATGTCAAAGATGCACATAGATAATTCCAAACAATAAAAAAAGGACAAAAAGTGTATGCATATATATATGTATATGTATATGTATATGCATATGTATATGTATATGTATATGTATATGTGTGCAGTAGAAAATGGCCCCTTGACATTTTCATGGCCTTTTAGGAATTTCTTCAAAATTCTTGGTCCATTTTGCTTTGATTTAATGTTGAAATCTGGCTTAAAAATTCACATTAAGTCCTAAAAATTCAAATTATGGCATCTTGTGAAGGTGTTGTGAAGTGTTGTAAAACATTTATACACTTTTCTAGACTCTATTCATTACAACTCACCTAAAATTCACCTTTTCATCCCATATCAAGTAATATTTTGAAGTGTTGTAAAGTCTTGTAACAAGATTTCATGCTTTTCTAGGCTTAATTTCACTATTTACACCTTTTTTATGATTTATTTGACCCATTTATGCCCTTATAAGGCTTAATTAAGTGTGTTTTTGAATGTAAACATGACAAACAACATTAAATGCAAGATAATTCCCAACACCCACTTTCAAGACCAAGGTGGGACCCATTCGCCATGGGTGACAAATGAGTCCCTCTTGGCTCAAAATTCAAAATATTTAAAAATTTCTTTCAGGTTTTTATTTAAAATCAACTTATGTTGGCCTGTGATGAGGTATCTTTGGGCTACTAAGGCACAAATGTGTATAAATAAGTGTTTTTACATCTATTTTAACCCCCATTCATCAAGTTCACTAATTCACTCATTCATTCAAGCATTCAAACACTTTGCATCATTCAAACTGTAAGTGTTAATCAAGTATCATGGAGCAACCATTGATATATCTTCATATTTCTTCAACAAGGTTGGTGAGTTTAAGACATTTTCATTTTGTTTATTCATCTTTCCTTTCTCATTTCATTCCATTTCTTCATAAAGGGTTTGATTACCAATGTGGGATTTGACCAAGGCAAATCCCTATAGCCTAACCCTTAACCATTTTCCCCCTTTTGCATGTGTGTTTACAGATTTGTGTATGTAGATTTATCAAGCAATTAGGTGTTCAAAGGTGGTCAAAAAGTCAACAAAGGGTTTCAAGTCAACTACAACCTATTTCAAGCATGGAGACAACCTATAGTCTATTTTTTGCAGATTTGACTCCTTCAACCCAACAAGCAGACAACCTCAAATTTGGTGCTACAGAATTGGTCCCTGATTTGACATAATTTTTGAAGAGGATTGATTCACCATTTCTTAGGTTTTTCATTCATAATCATTCAATTACTTAGATTAGTTGCATTTAGATAATCTCATTTATCCTTAAGAACATTATACACATCTTAATTCAAGTGAACCACATTGATTTTTAATGTAGTTTATCTCTCCTTTTAGGTGAAACATCCAAACAGTGCAAGAGTAGTCTATAGGCCTGACACCCAAAAATCTATGGTTTATTTTGGTGAACCCACATATCTAACATCATTTCATTCTTATTTGCATCCTAGCACTTAATTGCATTGTCTTTTGCATTATTTTTGCATCCAAGGTTTTTTAAAATTGCATTAGTGAAAGACTCATTTATACTTCATTTTTGCATAACATATCATTGCAAAAACTAAAAAATTGCATCTGCATCCTTCATTGGCATTTGAAAAGCATTAAAATCACTTTAAATTTTTTGAAAAACACAAAAAAATACCATACTTGGACTCATTCGCTACACTAGATGAATCAGTCCACTTGCACATTTCATACTACATTTTAAGGCATTTTCTGGGTAATTACTGCATTTCTATTCTCTGTTTTAGTTGGTAGAATTCATATTATTTATATTTTTCACTCCTAGATTACATTGCATTTGAATTCACCCCATCTTTTGTGGTACTTGTATGAGTGTTTGGTGCCCCATTGATAATACTTTAGTGAGATGAAGTTCTAGACTCATGGCTTCCTGTGTTAACACTTTTGTTGTGGACCTTGGGATCTCAAGAGCTCCTACTCCTACTATGGACAATGGTGCATTAGGCATGGAAAATACCACTACTATTCCTTCAACTTTCCATCTAATGAATGTTGACACACAAAATAATTCCATTCCTCAAGAAAAATTCATTAGTATTCATGAGGATTTTGCACATTTACAACAAGATTTATCCCTTTAAAACATTTCCACCACTGCCATACCTGCAATAAAAAAAACTTGATCATTTGATTTAAAGTGATGATGGCCTACAAGTTATGAAAAGAATAGCTTAGATATACAATAAACATGTTCCTTCTACTTCCCAATCAGCCAACATTGTTGTAATCTAAGGAGGACCCCACAATCTTCTTCCTTCAACCATAGCATCCATACCAACTTATACCACTCCTCAAGTTACTAAAACTATGCAACAAGTTAGTCATGTGGCTCCTTCTTTCACAATTCCAACTAGAATTCCTAGTTATTTTGTGGCATTGATTATTCCTTCTTCCACCTTCACTCCTCTTAGTGTCCCTTTCACTTCCCCTAACATTACATACACTCCATCACCATTTTCCCTTCCACCTCATACCACTTACACTGATCCCATCATTACACAACTATTTAATATAGTTTCATCTATGCAACAACAAATCTCAACCATTAGCCAATGCCAAAATTCTCTACGCACATATCATGTTCGTAGTAGTCCATTATCCTTAGAGATCTTACGCACACAAATGCCACAAGGAATTGAAATTCCTAAGTTTGAGAAATACGAAGATAAAGGAGATAGTACTAATTATGTCAATGCTTATACAACCTTGTGTAGTGACTTTTTCCTTGATGATAAGCTATTAGCAAAAAAAATTCCTAGGACCTTGAAGGAGACAACTGCATTATACTGGTTTTAAAACTTATCCAATCATTCAATCTGATCGTTCAATGAACTTGTGGATTCCTTCACAAGTCATTTCCAAGTTCATATGACTCCTAAAAAAGACAATGGATGATTTAATGCGATGTACACAAAATGCAGATGAAAAAGTAACTGTTTTCATTTCACAATATCAGTCACTGTATGTTGAAATTGATGTCAAGATCCCTGATTCACATCTACAAAAGATGTTTATTGAAAAATTGCACACTCACCTTCAGGATAAGTTGACTATGATGAAATTCCCTCCGTTCATGCATTTATGCATGGCCCATTATGATTATCACAACTTGGTTTCTAGTCGTGATTCAAATTCCACTTCTAATCGCGCTAAGAAGTCTAACCAAAACAGCCAAAACAACACACAAAACTTTAGAAAATTGAACAAATAATTTTTACAATTCAATCGACCTTCTCTACAACTAACCCAACCTGTTCAAACTCAAGTTGTAGCTGTTAAAGCAGGAGTTCCCTTTACCTATGGGAACTTGAAGAGACAATTTACTCCCTTACCTGATACCTTTACACAAATGATCACTTTTCCTACCGTTAAACCACTTGATACCACCTAGCCTTTACCACCCACCTTTAAACCTAATTCTTATTTTCATTTTTATTGCCAAAATGGACATGACACAAAACAATGTAAGCATCTCAAACACTTAGTTCAATACCTCATTGATTTTGGTTGTTTGTCCATTGCAGGTGTCAATGATCAAGGAAATAAGTTTGTTGCACCCACTAACCAAAATTTTCAATTTTTTACCAACCCTACATATGCCTAAACACAATGTTTTATTTGTCAAGGTTAGTGAACCTTTAAACACTGATCTAATGAATGTTGATACAAATAATGAACAACATGATCTTCCTCCAAATGTTAACCAAGTTAGTCCTATGGATGAACTTGTGGGTACGATAGATGTTGTCCCTCGTAAGGGCCCAAGCTACAAATCTCTTGATATTACATTTTCTTCTCATGATATACTTAAAAAGCTTCCCGATGGTCCTCTTTACATATCCAACAGAATCTAAGATAAGCTCACTAGTGGGATATTAATAGATACTTCCTATGGCAAAAATGTGATCATGGAAGAGTTTTTATTATTACATGATCTTTATCAAAATGATTATAACAAACCAACTACATGGATTAAAACACATTGGTTTTGCATTCCCTACAATTGGACTGATCATACTCCCATTACAATTAGGACCTAAAACTTTGGAAGAAACATTTTCTATCATTCCACAATGGAACCAATTTTGTCTATGGCTAGGTCATCCTTGGCTCCACTCTATTGAGTGTTTTAAATACAAACTAGAACTTCAAGGCAATCTATGGATTTTCCAATTTCAATAGTAAGCAACCTTAAAGAGGGTGGGCCAATGAATGAGAGAAAGCAATTTTTCTTTCCTTCTACACTTCAGGCTTTGCAAAACTTGGTAGGGTGATCCCACAATGTGTTTATAACACCCTTTCACAATATTTTCATATACATTATATATTATGTAGATATATTCCCATTTATTGCTGAATAGATGAAATCCTTCAAGAAATTGGAATTTCCTTAAGAAAATGTAAACATCTATAGTTGAGAATATCAAATACCACAATAGTAGGTTGAATGAAAAGTGTATTTATGAAATTTGTTCTAAAATTGAAATACTAGAAGTGAGAAAAGTGTATGCAATAGTCAAGACTAGTGCCATATCCAAGGGTCAGGAGTTAGAACATAATAAATTGAACTACAAGGTAAATTTAATCCTAAACATCCATAATCTTTGTAATTTCCTTACAATTTACAAATTAACACCCAAACTCCTGTGACTATTTACCAAATCCATATGACACAAGCATGAATTTATGACTTAAACAAAGCATTTAACCCAATCCATTAGATGAGAGAAACAATTAAATCATATATTGAAAAGTGGAAGACAAATGATAATTAATGAACAAATCCTTGATCCAAATCCATTAATAATTCTTGCAAAATATTAGGATGGAGAGACAACGAGTTTGAGAGATTAACATTTATGTCCTCGTATGTTCAGAAACCACATAATTGACCAAATTCACTAATTCTACTCAAAACTCTAAGATATAGATTGTACATGCATTCTTAGTGTTCTTAATTTGTACCATTCTGATCTAGACTCCAACAAAAGACCCCTTCCAAATAGCTTTGAATTCCTTTTATATTAATGAGAAAACAAGCTTCATGCTATTGGCTCATTACATTTCATTTCATTTTTCCTTCATTTTAGAATAAATTTCAATTGCATTTTATTCATTTGCAATATAATTTTTCCCACCAAATTGTTTTGCCTTTGTTTGCAACCAAAAAAACTCCTTGTGAAAAGCCTTCACCATTCTACCCTGCAGTTGAAAGAATTTTTCTCTGTGAAAACTCTTTTACTCTGTCCTTTATTTGTTGCACCATAAACATTCACTTCCTCTGTCCATCTTTTAACCTTGGTTGTGAAAACAAGGTCTTCTTCCATGAAAAATTTGTTTACCTTCTTGCTTTTTTTTAGAAAATCTCCTAGCAAATAATATTTTGTTCATAAAGTGAATAATAATTCACTTCGATAAACCATCCCCCAATTCCACTTTTATCTCACATTTACCTTGCATTTTAAATGGTGGGGACTTTTAAAATATTTATTGGATAAAAATGTTATCCTTTTCCTATCCTCACCAATTTACTGCCCATATTTTTTAAAATGGTAAAGATTTAAAAAAAACATTTTCTCGGGTAAAAGATATTACCAGTGCACCCTTACTTTACTTTCACAATTAAGATATTTGTAGTTTAGATAAAAGAAAACCTTTTAAATACTTGATCCTTGAGATTTGATATTCCAAATATTGGCATTTTCGAATTCACGCGGGCCCACCACATTCCATCGCCAACCTCCCGTGCATTGCTTATTGAAGGGGAAAATGAAGAGACCAACTCACAATGGGCGATGAAGGCTATCGCTCATTGCTGGTTCAATTGGGAAATAGGAGCACCAACGTGCAATGGACTGGCCACGGGCGATGCAAGATTAAAATTCCCTAATTTTCCTCTGTTTCTTTGTTCTCTATTTGCCCTGACAATAGCGGCCGAGCATTTTGCAGTGATCTGTAGTTCCATATTCCATTACTCTACATCTCAATATGTTCAATCTCCATGCAATGGAACTAGGGTAAAACTAGGCGTCCATCATTCCCACACATCGAACTTTAAAGTTTTCCATCACCCTTAAAATACGTTGGTTGCTTCATGATTTCTGCACAAACATCTCCATAGCCCAATGATCGGGCCTTTCCCAAGACGTGCTGCCCCATCTTTAGCACCAACCCTTCCTAGTCTTGGTGCCAACATTTTAATATGGTACGAGTTCCTCAAGATGTGTTTCCTCCCTCTTTAGATTCCTCCGTATAATGCCAAGCCAAAACTTCATTCAAACAAAAATTGCATATTTTACTGCAAGCCGTGGGTTCACTAATTTGGTTTGAGCTACATTAGAATCCCTGTAAAAAAAATTAACTCATGTTCACCTTTACTAGCAGCGCACCCTCTTCCTTCTTTGGCATGGGCAAGGGGAATGGCAACACAAATACCAATTGCATTTTCTTAAAAGTTAATAAGGCGTTTCCAACAAATCCATTTTATGCATATACGTTGAAGCATTCCATGGAAACACATTTATCTTCGAGGCACTCTGTCCAATAGGCTATGTGCCTTATCTATGATAGAGCCCTACTGTTGGCTCCTCCACTCCATCACTCCCAAAACCCTCAAACCTTCGTTAATATCTTTGTTCCATGCTACGTATAATATGAGAGGCATTTGGTGAGACTTTTTCCATGTTGCAAAATAATACGTATACATCCTCATAATACGAAAGTTTAGACAATATTAGCTCACATAAAATTTGCTTTTCATAGTACCATGCAGCTGTTCAAACAACTTAACAAGAATTAATAGTGTTGTGAATTTATCCCATGGTAACCCAACTAGAGCACTTCCTTCGTCTAATTGATAAAAGTGTTCCATTTTCTAGTTTCTCTTGATAGAACACATAAAGACTTATTTTTTCCTTTTTCCATCCAATTTGTAACTATTGTTGTCAAAGTTTATTGAATCAATTGCAAATTCCAACCAGCATTCCACATTTTCAAAACCTCAAAAAGATGTTTCCAAGCCTCCATATCATATGTTTTGCCTCTTTAATTTCCTGCAGCTCTTTTATTTTGCATAGATATTTGACAATATATTGTCAAGTCATAAGCTGGACAACGACTCCATTGGAGGAAAGTAAAAATCTTCGTGTGACAAATGTGATGACTATCACTTTGGAATTATGTTATTTAAGAGATCATGATATGAACCCCTACTCATAGACAATGTCTCTTTACCAATATTGAAACATTTACAACCTCAAACTGAGTGAGGAATGTTGGGTCTCCATGTGAGCCCGGCTAAAAAAAAAAAAAAAAATTCAAAAAAAATTCATGCTCAATTGATTGGAAACATCCTCTGAATATATCAGGCATGAAAATTTGAAGTGGGTTATCATTAAAACTTGCTTTTAGGCATTCTTTGAATAGTGAGCAAAACTGGCCAGGTGGGATTTGGAATTGCCCTGGAAAACCAGTTAGACGATCTCCTGAAACTATGGAAATTCATAGGAATGCAAAAATTTGAATCGAGAATGGAGTGCAAAAGAAGGTTTGAAAAAATAAGTCATGAGGTGAAAATAATTCAATTGTAAAGTTTCCCTATCACTTTTTTGCAATTGTGCCTTTTCAAAACCAATCGGGGCTCTCAAAGTCACCACTTTGAAAAAATACCAAATCAACTTCTAGGGGGATGGCACTGGAAAAATAAGCTCATTTAGGTACAATAAGCATGTTTGCAAGAGGGCTTCTCTTCATTCATCATTTTACATAAGATATTAGGGGTCAAAGTTGACCACCTTGAAAGGTTTCAGAAAATGCAGGTGCAAAACTGAACAAATTGCATTCGCTTTTGACCTGGTAAAAATAGAAAATCAGCTCATGAGGTTTTGAAACTAGATAAGGTAGCACATGAATATATGGATAATGGGGAACAATAGTCATTTTGGCTTGAAAATAATTTAGTTGTGAAATATTCTCTCGAACAGGAGGCTACTTTGCAAAACTGAAAGTTTGCAAACAACAAAAGGTGCCAAAACCCTCACAAAACTCATCATGGGAAGCTATAAATTTACAAGCACGCTCACATATGTCACATGAGTGCGCTCACCAAGGGGTTTGGCTTGAAAATCAATAGGCTCCAAATTATGACCTTCCAAAGTCGATCACTTAGGAAGATTTCTTAGGTGCAATGTTGAGTGTATAAAGGAAAAATTTCAAATAGGGGCACTTTAAATTTGCAAAATTTGAAAGTACCACCACGCTCGATGAAAGAGGGCCCATCATTTGTTCACAAATGTTAAAAGTTTCAACATGGCAATGAAATATTTACCATACACCACAGTGGCTTTAATCCATTGTCCTCTAAAGGTAAGTTTTCCTTAGAAGCCTTTTGGCCTAAACCTATGGAACCAATCACCCCTCAAAAGGACTTATTTTTCATAACATGTTAAAAGTTTAAAGCCATATGCATAGCCGAATTGTCTCTTCGTAACATGTCCCCATACACTTCCACTCCTCCTATCCTAGATGAAACCATGCTTTAGCCTGAGTCTGATATTGAACAAACAATACAACCTCATGAGCAACCTACCATAGACACTTCCCCTCCATTGTTTAAACGTCCAAGATAAAATGAATCCAATCCTATCAAGCCTGCTCGCATTAAACAAGTGTATAAAGCTAAAGAGAAAATGATTGACCTATCTTCTTCGGGTTCTTCTATTCTTCCTCCTCTAGAAGAAAAGGAACCTATGATGGATCAACCTGCTCTTACACCTCAAAAAAATTAGAATAAAATAAAATGAAACCACAGTGCAAGGGAGTGTAGATGTTGTCATTGTCTCCTTGCTCATTAGTCTTGACTAGAAGAAAACACAGAAAACCAACCTCCACCTTAGATAGAAGCAATAGATGATCATCCTCATTCTCCTGACCCACCACAAGTTAACACAGACTAGCCCTCACAACAAAATGAACTGATCCAACAGCCACAACATTTGATACATCCTTCGTCCTCCTATCGTAATCAATCTTTATGATGTGTATGATGAGGAGGAGGAGGAGATCACAAAAATAGATGAAGTGCATAACAATCTAAACTCTTTATTTTCATCTACCATGAGCTTAAATGATAAATCTTCTTAGCCAAGTGAAGAACCTAGTACATCTCCTAGTTTGACACTCACAATTCTTCCTTTGGACAACCAACCACCCTCACAATACACTGAACATGATTATGAGGTGGATGACTTGTTGGATGGTTGACTTGCATTCGCCTTACTAGCCTTTTATATTTCTTTTTCTTTTCTTTGGTTTGATTTTATGTGTGTATTGTGTTGCCCTGTAATGTGTGTTTGATGTTCTCTCTCTTTGTACACTTTACCTCTATTCTTCTATATGTTATGCATTTTCTTTTTCCATTTTTGTTTTTTGTTTTTCTCTTAGGGATAACGCAAAGCATAGAGACGCCCTATGTCTCTTCCATGTTGACCCAAAAGGTCATTTTCCTTTACCTTTCTCATTTTGGGGATGATGCAAAGCATTGAGACACCCTATGTCCCTTCCATGTTGACCCAATTGGTCCCTTTACCTTTTTACTTTGTCTTTTTCTTGTGTCTTTCCTTTCAGGGATGACACAAGGCTTTAAGACCAAAATGTCTCCTTCATGTTGACCCAAAAGCTTTTCCTTTTCTTTTTCCTTTTTGTTTGTGTTTTCCTTTTGGGGACAATGCAAAGCATTGAGGCCACAATGTCTCTTCCATGTTGACATAAAAAAATCTTTTGTTTTCGCTCTCTTTGTGTCGGTTCTTCAGTTCTATGTGCTTTGGGGAATGATGATAGTTATGAGCTCTTTCATAAAAATATTGCAGCAACAAACATACTGACCCCAAATCCATAGATCCCTTATCTGTTTGGTGTGTTCCTTTCTAGAGAGCAACTCCCTTTTTCTTTTGTTCTCTTTTTCGTTTACATGATGCAACCTAACTTAGAAACATATGACATGGCATAGGGGATTTCCAAATTGGTTCTTATGTCTTGTTTCCTTTTTGCATTCTTTCCTTTGCTACTTTAAAGTAATTGCTCACACAATGGTGTGTAGCAATTCCTTTAAAGTAGGGGGCATACATTGGCATCATTCCAATTGCATTATTGGTTCTTAGTGCAGCTTTGTCACTTCATACGATGTGTTTGTTACTTTGTGGATGAAATTGGGTGTGATGTCTTCCATAAGTGTGATCTATCTTAGAATATAACATTCCTCTTAGAGGCCTAATGCGACACACTGCATCGCCTAAGTTGTGAATATTCTATTCTTTGATTGGTCCTCTCTTGGAGATGTTAGGCACAAATTCCCCTAAGTGATAGACCATGCATGAACTTAACAAGACTCCTTTGAACATATTTTTCATTTTACATTTTACATTTTAAATTTTACATCTTTGCCACCTTGCATAACGTAGCTTGCATGCCTATGGTACCTTGTTGTTTGTGCATGGGTTCTAACCATACAAAGCTTTGCTTGTCTCATGAAGCATGAACTGAAATTTTTCCCTTGTGGTGCCTTGTTAAAGTTAGCAGGAGGTATAACTTTGATATGGTTGAGTGGGAAGCCCATTCAATGGCATGACTTTCCCCGTAGCCACCTATGTGTTTGTGAGTGCATACCAACTAGCGTATGTACTTCACCTTTTGGGTCTTCTCACCTGGTAGACCTCCATGAGTTTTGTCACCCTAGAGTGAGTATGCAATCTCTTTTTCTCACAAATAGCCTAGATCTAATCCACAACTAGCTGGGCAGATGATTGAAGCTCAATCCAATTCTTCTCTTTCTTCTCACTTGCATTCCTTTGTTCTTATGTTTACTTTTCCATGGGATCTTCATCCTGGGGGATTGATCATCCCTCTTGATCATTTTTATTCTATCTTGCTAACATAAGTGCATTGGGACCTCTCTCTCGATATGCATGGCTACTTAAGTGTGAGTTTGAAGCATGTTCATCCTCTTGCTAATGTGGGGGCTAAATGTTCCATAGAAAAATGGTCCCTTGAAATTTTCATGATATTTTAGGCCTTTCTTCACCATGCCTCATCCATTTTTCTTTGATTTAATGTAGTAATGTAGCTTAAACATTCACATTAAGTCCTAAAAATTCAAATTATGGCATCTTTGGAAGGTGTTGTGAGGTGTTGTAGAACATTTCGATAGTTTTCCAGACTATATTCATTATAATTCACCTAAAAAACACCTTTTCATCACTTATCAAGTCCTATTTTGAAGTTTTGTAAAGTTTGTAACAAGATTTCACACTTTTCTAGGCTTAATTTCACTATTTACACCTTGCTTATGCTTTATCTGACCGCTTTTTGCCCTTATAAAACTTAATTATGTGTCTTTTTGAATGTAAACCTGACAAAGATCATTAAATGCAAGATAATTACCTACACCCACTTTCAAGACCAAGGTGGGACCCATTTTTCATGGGTGGCAAATGAGTCCCTCTTGGCTCAAAATTCAAAATATTTTAAATTTTCTTGTTGGTTTTTATTTAAAATAATATTATGTCTACCTGTGATGAGGTATCTTCAAGTTACTAAGGCAAAAGTGTGTATAAATAAGTGTTTTTACATCCATTTGAACCCCCATTCATCAAGTTCACTAATTCACTCATTCATTCAAGCATTCAAACACTTTGCATCATTCAATCAAGCATTAATCAAGTATCTTGGAGCATCCATTGATATATCTTCAGATTTATTCAACAAGGTTGGTGAGTTTAGGACATATCCATGTTGTTTATTCATCTTTCCTTGTCCATTTCTTCATTAAGAGTTTGATAACCAAAGTGGGATTTGACTAAGTAAAATTGCTATAACCTAACCCTTAACCATTTTCCCCCTTTTTTATGTTGTTTATAGACTTGTGTATGCAGATTTATCAAGCAATTATGTGTTCAAAGGTGGTCAACAAGTCAACAAAGTGTTTCACATCAATTACAACCTATTTCAAACTTGGAGACAACCAACAGTCCATTTTCTACAGATTCGACTCTATCAACCCAACAAGCAAACAACCTTAGATCTGGTGCTACATAATTGGTCCTTGATTTCACAAAATTTTGGGAGAGGACTAATTCACCATTAGGGGTGAATTATTCCCACATTAAGGCTAGAAAGCCAGATTTTTTTAGATTCTACATCCCAACACTTAGAAACTTGTTTTTAGAAGTTTTCATTAGAAGCGGGATTGATTCACCATCATTGGCAAATGAGTCCCATTGGTGATTTTTAGTGATCTTTGTCAGCATTCAGGGTACTCCAAATTCTTCATTCTCTACCCAAGTGCAATCTGATTCAACCTTCTTCTTTTCTATTTTGCATTTGTTCATACTTTAGTCCATGTTTGCATATCACATTGTGTTTTCAAACATCAATTATTTCTTATATTATGCATTCATAATCAGTCAATTACTTAGCTTAGTTTCATTTAGATCAACTCATTTAGCCTTAATAACATCATACACATCTAAATTTGAGTGAACCACATAGATTTTTTGTGAGGTTTATCTCTCTCTTTTTACATGAAACATCGTAAGAGTGCAAGAGTAGTCTATAGGCCTCACGCCCAAAAATCTATGGTTCATTTTCATGAACCCACATATTGAACAACATACCATTCTAATTTTCATTTATATTTGCATCCTAGGACTTAATTGCATTGTATTTTGCATTATTTTTGCATCCTATGGTTTCTTAAAATTGCATTAGTGAAATACTCATTTAGACTTCGTTTTTGCATATCATTGAAAAAAATGAAAAATTTCATCTACATCCTTTACTGGCATCCGAAAAGCATTAAAATCAATTTAATTTTTTTTGGAAAACACAAAAAAAATACCATACCCGGACTCATTTGCCACCCTGGGCAAACCAATCCACCTGCACATTTCGTACTACATCTTCAGGCATTTTCTAGGTAATTACTGCATTTCTATTCTCTATTTTTATTTCTCTATTTTAGTTGGTAGAATTCATATTATTTTCAATTTTCACTCCTAAATTACATTGCATTTGAATTCACCCCTTGTTTTGTGGTACTTGTATGAGTGTTTGGTGTCCCATTGATAATACTTTAGTGAGTCAAAGTTCTAGACTCATGGCTTCCCATGATAGCACTTTCATTGTAGACATTGGGATCTCAAGAGCTCCTACCCCTAGGATGGACAATGGTGCATTAGGCATGGAAAATACCACTACTATGCCTTCACCTCTCCATCCAATGAATGTTGACACATAAAGTAATTCCACTCCACAAGAAAAATTCATTACTATTCATGAGGATTTTGCACATTTACAACAAGATTTATCCCTTGAAAACATTTCCACCACTACCATACCTGCAATAGAAAACCTTCATCATTTGATTGAAAGTGATGATGGCTTACAATTTATTTAAAAATAGTTTAGATACACAATAAACATGTTCCTTCCACTTCCCAGCCAGCCAAAATTGTTGTAAGCCAAGGAGGACCTCACATCCCTCCTCCTTCAACCATAGCATTCATACCAACTTATACCACTCCTCAAGTTACCACAAATATGCAATAGGTTAGTCATGTGGCTCCTTCTTTCAAAATTCCAACTAGCATTCCTATTTCTTTTGTGGCATCAAATACTCCTTACACCTTCACCACTCTTAGTGTCCCTTTCACTTCTCCTAACATTACATACAATCCATCAGCATTTTCCCTTCCACCTCATACCACTTACAACAATTGCATCATTACACAACTCTTTGATATAGTTTCATCCAACCAACAACAAATCTCCACCATTATCCAAAGCTAGAATGTTGCACCCACATTTCATTTTTGTAGTAGTCCATTATCCTTAGAAATCTTATGCACACAAATGCCATAGGGAACTGAAATTCCTAAGTTTGAGAAATATGGAGGTAAAGGAGACCCTATTGTGTAGTGACTTTGTCCTCTTTGATAAGCTACTAGCCTAAAATTTTCCTAGGACCTTGAAGGACACTGCATTGGAATGGTTTTCAAACTTACCCAATCATTCAATGAACTTGTGGATGCCTTCATAAGTCATTTCCAAGTTCATATGACTCCTAAAAAGAAAATGGCTGATTTAATGCGATGTAAAAAAAATGTAGATGAAAATGTATCTAATTTCATTTCACGATATTTGTCATTGTATGCTCAAATTGATGTCAAAATCCCTTATTCACATCTGCAGAAGATGTTTATCAAAAACTTGCACACTCACCTTCAGGATAAGTTGACTATGATGAAATTCCCTTTGTTCATGCATTTATGCATGACCCTTTGTGATTATCACAACTCGGTTTGTAGTCGTGATTCAATGTCCACTTCTAACCGAGTTGAGAAGTCTGAGCAAAATAATCAAAACAACACACAAAAAATTAGAAAACCAAATAGAGGATTTCTACAGTTCAATCCACCTTCTCTACAACTAACCCAACCTATTCAAATTCAAGTGGAAGTTGTTAAAGAAACAATGCCCTTTACCTATGGGGATCTGAAGAGATAATTTACTCCGTTTCTTGATACCCTCCATAATAGAATGAGCCAATTGTTGCAACAAAAAATGATCACTTTTCCTACAATTAAACCCCTTGATACCACTAAGCCTTTACCACCCACCTTTAAACCTAATGCTTATTATCATTTTCATCACCAAAATGGACATGACACTGAACAATGTAAGCATCTCAAACACTTAGTTCAAGACCTCGTTGATTCTGGTCATTTTTCCATTGCATGTGTCAATGATCAAGGCAATAAGTCCGTTGCACCCCCTAACCATAATTTACAAATTTTTACCAACCCTATTCCTAAACACAATGTTTCATTTGTCAAGGCTAGTGAACCTTCAAACACTGATGTATTGAATGTTGATACAAATAATGAACAACATGATCTTTCTCCAAATTTACCCAAGTTAATCCTATGGATGAACTTGTGGGTACGATTGACGTTGTCCTTCATAACGGCCCAAACAAAAAATCTCTTGATATTACATTTTCTTCTCATGATATACTTAAAAAGATTCCTGATGGTCCTCTTTACATATCCAAAAAAATATATGATAAGCCCACCAATGGGATATTAATAGATCCGGCCTGTGGTGAGAATGTGATCATGGAAGATTTTTTAGTATTATACAATATTTATCACGATGATTATAACAAACCAACTGGATGGATTAAAACACACACTCGTTTTGCATGCCCTACGATTAGATCAATCATGCTCTCTTTACAAGTAAGACCTAAAACTTTGGAAGTAACATTTTCTATTATTCCACAATTGGACCAATTTTGTCTATGGTTAGGTCATCCTTGCCTCTACTTGATGAAAGCAGTCTCGTATGTTGTTCACAAATGTTTGAAGTTTGCACATGTCAATGAAATATTTACTGTACACCATAGTGGCTTTAATCCATTTTCCTATAAAAGTAATTTTTCCTTAGAAACCTTTTGGCCTGAACCTATGCAACCCATCACCCCTCGAAAGGACTTCTTTTTTACAACCTATCAAAATTTCAAAGCCAAACACATAGCCGAATTATCTCTTCGTAACATGTCACTGTCCACTTCCACTCATCCTATCCTAGATGAAACCATGCTTCATCCTAAGTCCGATATTGAACAAATAATATAACCTCATGAGCAGCCTACCATAGACACTTCCCCTCCTTCGTTTAAACATCCAAGAGAAAATGAGACCAATCCTATCATGCCTCCTTGCATTAAACAATTGTATAAAGATAAAGAGAAAGTGATTGACCCATCTTCTTCAATTTCTTCCATTCTTCCCCCTCCAAAAGAAAAGGAACCTATTATGGATCAACTTGCTCTTACACGTCAACAACTTGAAAATAAAATAAAATGAAACTACGGTGCTAGGGAGCATAGTCGTCATCATCGTCTAATTGCTCTTTAGTCTCGAATGAAAGAAAAAAAAGAAAACCAACCTTTTCCTTTGACATAAGCAATACATGATCACCCTCAATCTCTTGACCTACCACAAGATATCATAGACTAGCCCTCACAACAAAATGAACCAATCCAACAGCCACAACTTTTGATACATCCTTCCTTGGAAATAACCCTTCATCCTCCTATCATTATCGATCTTGATGATGATGATGATGATGAGGAGATCAAAACAATAGATGAAGAAGTACATAACGATCTAGACTCTTTATTCTCATCTACCATGAGGTTAAAGGATAAATCTTCTCAACCAAGTGAAGAACCTGGTACATCTCCTAGTTCGGCACTTGCAATTCTTCCTTTGGACAACCAACCACCCTCGCAATACACTGAACATTATTGGGAGGTAGATGACTTCTTCGATGGTTGACTTTCATTCACCTTACTAGCCTTTTATATTCCTTTTTCTTTTCTTTGGTTTGATTTTATGCGTTTATTGTGTTCCCCTATAATGTGTGTTTGATGTTCTCTCTCTTTGTACACTTCTAATTGTACCTCTATTCTTCTATACGTTGTGCATTTCTTTTTTTCCTTTTTGTTTTGTGTTTTCCTTATGTGGATGACGCAAAGCGTAGAGATGCCCTATGTCTCTTCCATGTTGAACCAATAGGTCCTTTTCCTTTTTCACTTTTCCTTTTGTGTTTTTTTTCCTTTTGGGAATGACACAAAGCATTGAGACACCCTATGTCCCTTCCATGTTGACCCAATTGGTCCCTTTTCCTTTTTATTTTTTTATTTTCTTGTGTTTTTCCTTTTGGGGATGATGCAAGGCATTGAGACTGAAATGTCTCATTCATGTCAACCCAAAAGCTTTTCCTTTTCTTTTTCCTTTTTCCTTGTGTTTTCCTTTTGGGGATGATGCAAAGCATTGATACCGCAATGTCTCTTCCATGTTGACCCAAAACAGACTTTATTTTTCTTTTATTTTTTCCCTCTTTGTGTCAGTCTTCTAGTTCTATTAGCTTTGGAGAATGATGATAGTTATGAGCTATTTAATAAAAACATTGCACCAATGAACATACTAAATGCAAATCCATAAATCCATTCTGTATTTTGTTTGTTCCATTTTGGGGGGGACAACTCCCTTTTTATTTTTGTTCTCTTTTTCTTTTACATGATGCATCCTAACTTAGAAACATATGGCTTGGCATAGGGGCTTTCTGAGTTGGCTTTCATGTCTTGTTTTCTTTTTGTACTCTTTCTTTTTCTACTTTAAAGTAATTGCTCATAGATCGATGTGTAGAAATTCCTTTAAAGTGGGGAACATACATTGGCATCATTCCATTTGCATTCTTGGTTCTTAGTGCAGCCTTGTCACTTCATAAGATGCGTTTGTCACTTTGTGGATGAAATTGGGTGTGATGTCTTTCATAAGTGTGATCTATCTTAGCATATTACATTCCTCTTAGTGGCCTGATGTGGCACACTAAATCCCCTAAGTTTTATATATTCTATTCTTTGATTGGTCCTCTCTTGGAGATGTTAGACACAAAGTCCCCTAAGTGATAGACCTTGCATGAACTTAACAAGACTCCTTTGAACACCTTTTTCATTTTACATTTAACATCTTTTCCACCTTGCATAACGCAACTTGAATTCCTATGGTACCTTGCTCTTTGTTCATGGGTTCTAAGCATACAATTCTTTGCTTGTCTCATGAAGCACAAATCAACATTGTTCCCTTATGGTGCCTTGTTAAATTTATTAGGAGATATAACTTTGATATGCTTGAGCAGGAAGCCAATTTAGCAGCACGACTTTCCCCATAGCCACCTACGTGTTTGTGAGTGCATACCAACTAGTTTATGCACTTCACCTTTTGGGTCTTCTCACCCAGCGGACCACCATGAGTTTTGTCGCCCAAGAGTGAGTATGCAGTCTCTTTTTCTCCCAAACAGCCTAGATCTAATCCTCAACTAGTTGGATAGATGATCGAAGTTCAATCCAATTCTTAGACTCTTTATTCTCACTTGCATTCCTTTTTTCTTATGTTTATTTTTCCATGGGATCTTCATCCTTGGGGCTTGATCATCCCTCTTGATCATTGACATTGCATCCTGCTAAAAAAAGTTCATTGGGACCTCTCTCTTGATATGCATGGCTACTTTAGTGTGAGTTTGAAGCAAGCCCATCCTCTTGCTAAAGTGGGGGCTAAATATTGCATATAAAAATTCCCCCTTTACATTTTCATTGTCTTTTAGGCCTTCCTTCACGATGCTTGGTCCATTTTTCTTTGATTTAATGTTGTAATGTGGCTTAAACATTCGCATTAACTCATAACATTTTAAATTATGGCATCTTGTGAAGGTGTTGTGAGGTGTTCTAAAACATTTCTACTATTTTCTAGACTCTATTAATTACAATTCACCTAAAAATCACCTTTTCATCCCTTATCAAGTACTATTTTGAAGTGTTATAAAGTCTTGTAAGAAGATTTCATGTTTTTTGTAATACCCCCATGCTTGTTGATTCATTAGACACTCTTGATACTCTTGATATTGTGGATACTCTGTGATACTCTGTGTGGTGGATTTATATTTGATCATGTGTGGCTTCTTAGTTACTTGTTTATTGCTCTTTACATTATGTGTGATACTTGATGATACATTGTGCATTGATGATTTGAATCATTATGCAATGGTATTCCTTAAATTTATATGCGATGATGTATTTCCATGATATTATGTTTATGATGACATGTTCAGTGTATTTTGGTGAAAGGACGGAGTATTACCACTCGCTCGCGAGTGCCCTACTACCCCGCTATTACCTTTCATGGTGTGTTTTCAGTGGAGATTATATGTTACTTGACATTTATCTGTTTGCAGATATTGTAGGATTAAAAGTTTTGATTCCACCTGCTTCGACAGGATAGGGCGAGCACAAAATAAACCCAACGAGTACAATGTTGTTAAAAGGAGTTGTTAAGGAAGAATTCCCATCCCAAGTCCGTAATGTTGTTAGGAGGTTGTTGAGTCATGTGTTGACCTGGCCTTGTCTTGGTATTTTGATTTCTTGAGTTAAATGATTTATTTAATTTATTTATGGTTTGGTGATATTTAATTTATTTATTTTATGTTTACAAGATTAATTAAAGTTATTTCAATAATTATGATCTAGTAAGTATTGAAGTTTAATTATATTTAATTAAAAGTTATTTATTTACTAAAAGCTTGTTTAAATTAAATCTTGGAAATAATTGGTAGTGATTAAAAATTATTGTTTAAAAAGTAATTAAATGAGAAAAGTTGGAGACATTCTTGTGGGGATTATTCTGAGAATAAAATTAATTAATTCTAAATCTATTTTGCGTGAAGAGGAAGAGGAAGAGGCAGGGGGCTGTAGAAAGGGGGTTTTTTGTATTCTTTTTACGAGAGAGAAATTAAAATAGAAACAAGGGGTATGCAAGGGGATTTTTAGAGGGAGATTGTCTCAGATTTTTTTTGGGGGAAAAGAAGCTGCAAGAAAGGATCAGCGTTGAAAGGAGGAGGAAATAATTTGTGTTGGATTTCTTCTACAGCCGTAGGACGCTAGGTTCCTTTCAAAATTCTGTTCTATTTGTTTATGCTTCGGTTCTTTTTATATACTCTTGGTTGTACTGTTTGATGAGTTTAAATCTCTGTGTGTGTTGAATTCTGTGATTGAAAATTATGTCTGTATAGACCTTGCAAATTTTCCCTTAAAAAACTTAGGGAAGACATTGTCCAAATTTCTTCAATACAATTTAATTGTAAAATTGTTGTTGCCAAGGAATTGTTAAAACATTATTGTTTGGGTTTCAACCCAAATCTTGAATTTCATTTGTTCGAAACAAAATGTTTAATTAATTACTGAGAACCAGGATTAAATAAGGGTATTACTATTTAGTTTTATAAATACAGATTCACAGGTTTAATTCTTTCTAAGATTTCTAGAAAATAGTTTGAAATTTTGTAGGGCTGGGTAGTTTTTATTTAAAACAGAGGAGGGTTAGTTTTGGTAACCCTGTGTACAAATGACTGGGTTTCAAATCCATGCATTTTATTGTTTTATTTTATTTTATGAAATTCATTCTTTATAAAAATATATATATATTCATCGATTTTGGGTTTACTTGCTTGATTCGTTTCTTTTGTATTTGATGAAAGATATTGTATTCGTTGGGAATTCGTGGAATTTAATATTGATAAACTCTAGCAACGTTTTTGGATTATCACGCCTGTGCTCCAATGTAGCATATAATATAGTTAATAAATTTTGTTTCCTTACTTCATATGAAAATTCATAAGTCATGAATTTCATACCGAAATTCGTCAAGCATAAATACTTATCAAAAATCTATGTGAGGCCTTTTTTTTCCACGCCCCTATGCTTCTGCATTTTCTTTTTTACTTTCTGTCTGTAGGGTATGGTCGGCGACGGCCATACCATCCTTGACCCTAATTTTCTATGGGCGCGCGTAGTTTCTCTGTTTCCCTTTTTGGACGGCGTGCCGTGGTCACCCGTCCATTCGTTCGCCCGTCCATCTTCATTTGGTGTTTGTTGTGCAATGTATTCGATGATAATTATTTTACTCAATTTACATTCATAGGTTTCTGTGTGCATTCGATGGCAGTTTAAAGTTGCTTTTTTTTTCTACATTCCGCAATTATTGGCACCAATATACATTTCAAAAAAAAGTAAATGAATACGGCTTTGTTAAGTAGTTACAGTTTTTGCATTCAAGTTCGGTGATATGTGTATTGTGTTTGATTAATATTATCTCAAATTCGTCCTTTTAATGTTATTTCAAAAAAAAAAATCTCTAATGTTTAAATTCAGGGATTCGCCTATGCTATGGTTATTAGGGTTGGGTTGGATTTCATGTATTTAAATGGGTATATATATAACAATATATATATAGGTTAATATTAATATTAATATTATTATTATTATTAATGTTAATATTAATATATATGTATATATATATACGGATTGTAATATTTCAATAGGTTAGTTATTAATTAATTTGTAAATATGGTAGATAGATAGTTTACATTTATTTATATTATTTAAAAGATTCGTAGAATGTGGTGTTTTATGAAAATAAGTGCAATGGTGAAAGTAGAGATAAATTGGATGTTATTAATTGAATGAAGTTCTCGTGTTACTGAATTACATTTTGATGAGAATTTTTCCATGTTTTGAGACGTGTCTTATGGTATTATTGTTAATGATTGTTTTTGAGTTATATCATTTCATGTATTATGGATTTTCTTTTGTTTGGGGGTTTATGTCCTACAAGGGAACCCTATAGTTTAATAATCCTGTTTAGGAACCTAAGTGATTCCAGAGGTGGGGTAATGTGGGTACTCTTGTTTTCATTTTAAATTTGGTTTTGTGATGCTTATGGATCGGTTATACATTTGGATTATACCAGACTATGGATGTGTTTCCTTGTGGTTGGTGAGATGGTCATGCCTCACTTTTGATTGTCATTTGATTTAGTTCTTTTTTTGGTACAATTCTCGATGTTATTGTCTTGTGGTTGAATGTCTAAGAGGGAGTGGCTCTAAGTGGGTGGTCGGTGCACAAAGGGGCACCAAGATAGCCCTCGTTAGAGTGAATTTAATAAGTGATAATTTAATTAATTGACTAGAGGGTGGGTAGTAACACACTAAAAAGATAATTGATGCCTCATCCACCTTTTAGTGCTACCACAGACTAAAGGGGATTGAGAAGGCCGTGGTTGGCATGATCGTTGCCTTGACTTCACAAAAGGTAATGGTTCCACATGAGCAACCCTATGGGGCGGTTCCTTGAGATATGTAGCCTAGAAAACCATAGATGGAGGCAGTTCCTAGCACTTGGTTGACTGGATAATCCGTCAGTTGATGGAGGCGATACCTTGCAATAGGTAGCCTGGCGAATCCATGTTAATCCATGCGATGACACTCTCCTCTAACATTCCTATTTACGTTGTCTTTTGGAAATCCTCTAGAATTGGTCACTTATCTTGTATTGATGGTTTTTGTTGTTGTTTGAATTTGAGTGGTCTCATGTGTTCTATGATCTTCTTTAGCTGGTTGGGAGTCTTTTTCTAGATGTTCTTGGTCAGGAACCCTTACTTAGCGACTCCTAGCACAGGGGTGGTCGGGTGGATCATGTTTCGCACCCCGTTGGAATTCTCTATTTTATGTAGGTTCATATTTTAGTGCAAAGTTGCAGTATCAGTTGATTCTTTGATTCGTGGGTTCCAGATTTATGTACTTATGTTATTCTTATACTGATGTATCACTCCCACCTAGTTGGGAAGTTTTGTAAATTATTGCACATGGTGCTATTGTAATGTAATCTCATGATGATGCATTGTACTTTTATTTGTAAACTTGGAATTTATAATGATGTTATAATTTTGGATATTGTTCTATCTTATGTCTCTATTGTTGTTACTAATGTAATTATATCTATGGATATTTGAATGTATGGTTCATGTAATGGTTAGTTAATGTTCATGTTGTTAAGAGTTAGTTCTTAAGTAATGTCCTCGTGTACCTCAAAGGATTAAGTCATGCAATTTGAATAATGGTTACATTGTGTTAATTAATATTCACTATTTTGTTTTAAAAAAAAATGGTTGCATTTTACTTAATTCCTTTGGGGTTGCATGGCGGGGCGTTACATTTTTCTAGGCTTAATTTCACTATTTACACCCTTTTTATGCTTTATTTGACCCCTTTATGCGCTTATAAGGCTTAATTAATTTTTTTTTAATGTAAACCTGACAAACAACATTAAATGCATGATAATTCTTGACACCCACTTTCAAGACCAAGGTGGGACCCATTCACCATGGGTGGCGAATGAGTCCCTCTTGGCTCAAAATTCAAAATATTTCAAATTTTCTTTTGATTTTTTATTTAAAATCACCTTATGTTGGCCTGTGATGAGGTATCTTCGGGTTAATAAGGCACAAGTATGTATAAATAAGTGTTTTTACATCCATTTTAACCCCTATTCATCAAGTTCACTAATTCACTCATTCATTCAAGCATTCAAAACTTTGCATCATTCAATCAAGCATTAATCAAGTATCTTGGAGGAGCCATTGATATACGTGTAGATTTCTTCAACAAGGTTGGTGAGTTTAGAAAATTTGCATGTTTTTTATTCATCTTTCCTTGTTCATTTCATTTCATTTTTTCATTAAGGGTTTGATTACCAAAGTGGGATTTCACCAAGGCAAATACCTATAACCTAACCCTTAACCAAATTTCCCCTTTTGCATGTGTGTTTGTAGACTTGTGTACACAAATTTATCATGTAATTAGTGTTGAAAGGTGGTCAAAAAGTCAAAAAAGTGTTTCAAGTTAGCTACAACCTATTTCAAACTTGGAGATAACCTACAGTCGATTTTCTACCGACTTGACTCTGTCAACCCGACAAGCAAACAAGTTAGATCTGGTGCTACATAATTGGTCCTTGATTTCAAGAATTTTGGGAGAGGACTTATTTTCCATTGGTGGTGAATGAGTCCCACTTTAAGGCTAGGAAATGAGATTGTGTCAGATTCTGGATCCCAACACTCAGAAACTTGTTTTCAGAAGTTTTCATTAAAAGTAGGACTGATTTTCCATCAATGGTGAATGAGTCCCACTGGTGATTTTTAGTGATCTCTATTAGCATTCAGGACACTCCAAATTCTTCATTCTCTACCCAGGTGCACTCTAATTTAGCCACCTTCTTTTTTGTTTTGCATTTGGTCATACTTTAGTTCATGCTTTCATATCACATTGTGTTTTCAAACATCAATTGTTTCTTAGGCTTTTCATTCATAATCAATCAATTACTTAGCTTAGTTTCATTTATATCATCTCATTTAGCCTTAAGAACATCATACACATCTTAATTTGAGTGAACCACATTGATTTTTTTGTGAGGTTTATCTCTCTTCTTTTAGGTGAAACATCCTAAGAGTGCAATAGTAGTCTATATGCCTCACGCCCAAAAATCTACGGTTCAATATGTATATGTATATGTATCAAAAGTTCTATAAGTGAGTAACATGTTTTCCACATTTTAGTATATTAAACTATATATGCACATACTCTAGAAACATTCTCAAAAAAATTATGTCGCATTTGACTAATAAGTTTAAAATTTTACATTTATGTTCTTTTTTCCATTTGCTATGCTATATTATCCTAAGTTTTATCATTTTTCCTTGATGCTTTGCTTGCACATATATTCTTTCTTTTTTTTCCCACCTTTTCAATTGATTTTATTTGATTCAAATAGATGGCAAATGTTGACCTTAAAAATTCTCTTTTGAGCATTTCTTTGTTTTGCTCTTCCTTTATATTACATTCGTTCAAAAATATATAGGCTTGTCTACATTATATTTTGGTGTAATATATGATAATATTCCATGCAATTTGTAGCATATTTCCCAGGCATCCTAGCGTTGTCGTGCGATGTGGTTGGGGGAAATAAATGGAATATTCAATGTTGCAATGTGACAATGTATATTGTTTTGGCTATGAGCCACTATGATGTTGCTTTGATAGAAAACTATTGAAAATTTCTTCCATGCACTTGCATTAGATAGCAGATTGGAGGGTTCTAAAAGTGTTGTGGTCCGCAACCTATAGTGTTTGGCCTCCTATTGTTACTGTAAATTGTTCTACAATCTTTTTTTTGGTAGATTCAAATAAAATGTTGCTTTGCAATAATATCATGTTGGGATCAATACAAGCATAGATGGACAAGGAGATCCATAGTTGTAAGCATAAACAAGGTTTGTTTTATAAAATTATATTTTACTAAGTTATACATTCAACTATTTTCTTCCTGCATGGCTAGATAGGCTGTATTACATATCAAAATCAGTTATGTTTATAAAGTTATTTGTGTGCATTTTATCCTTTGAAGCAAAAAATTTGATATTTCTTTGATGTCTTTCTTTTAATGATATATGGGTATTTGATCCATGGAATTGGTCCTATTTTCAAACCAAATCTCCCATATATTCTTCTTTCCCTATATTTATCAACATTACAAACAAGTTCCATCTTGCCCAATTCTTTATTAGCATTCTCTTTTTCTTAAAGGTATTGCAGCCAAAAGAGCACTACAAAAAAGGAAATCATATATGAGAACACAAAGTTTTTTTGTACATTCATCATTGTGCAATACATGATATACATGCATGCATGAATTATTACATGCACTAGACTACAATAAATATAGTCTACTATACACATTACATTTTTCCATGTCTCTACAATTATCTTTTCACCTTATGGGAAAAATTATCTATACACAACTCTTCATCAACATACCCATCTTTTTAAAGTTGTTACACAAAAAAAAACTACAGTATATAAGAAATCATATATGGAGATAGCAAAATTTCCCCTACTTTGCCATTCTGTGATATATGATATCACTCCATTAAATTTCCAATGGATCTTCTATACTTTTCTTTCTCGAGGGTTTGGCTAGAGCCCATGAGGCTTCATGATGCCAATATGGTTGGGAGGAGAACAAGCATAGGTTTTGTGGTTTTTCCTTACACCATCATACATTGATTGCTACAAATACACAACATATTGTATTCTACCGACTGCATTTCTCCATGCTTATACAACTATCCTTTTAGCTTACCAGATCAACTATTTAAACCTACTTCTTTATGATGATACCTTTTTTCTTTAGGTTATCACAATAATTATATGATGCAATCCTAAATGTTTTTATGTAAACCAAACCTTTCCCATCTCTTTAAAGTTATACACAGGTAACAAAATTTGAAACATATTGATACAAGATTCAAGCTATGTCCTTTGGTGGTAAATATTCAAGAAAAATAGAGAATTGTATAAGAGGTATTAGAATACACTTATTTGCTACTTAATATTATAAACAAAAAAACACATTAAATATAGCTTTAAAATATGGAGTACTTATAGAAGAGTAAAACTATGATAATGAATAGTTTGTTATGGGGAACTAAAAAAACAATATCATGAAGAACAATTTGTTATCATAAACTTCAAACAGGTGAGAAAAAAAGAATTTCATGAAACGTATTGATAGAAGACATATAACATGTACCGTCCAAACAAAATAAACATGGAAAAACTTTCAGAATTTAAAAAATTAAAAAAAATCCTTCTTACAAGAAAAATAGAAAAAAAATTTACAGGGAGCTTCAAGTAGATGAGGGAAAAAGAATATCATGAATAGTTTGTTATGGGGAACTTAAAACAGCTGAGAAAAAAAGAATATCATGAAACATATTGATACAAGACAAAAAGTGAGATTGTAAAAGAACTATTAGAAAAACACACACACACACACACATATACAATGTGAGATGTATCTAAAAATCAATGCTTTGAAATATAGACAGATACATATACGCATAAATATATTGAAGACAAACATAATAATTGTATAAGAGGTATTGGAATAACACTTATTTTCTACTAAATATTATAGAAAAAAAGTGAATTGGAGAGGAGGGCCGGTGGTGGTGGAGCTAGTTGCCCTACTGCACAGAAGCAGAATGGTAAGCATTTGCTCACATGAGGTTTAATGCATCCTAGCATTGTTGTATGGTGAGACATATATGTACATGGTAAGCAGTCTATGTAATAGTTGTAGGAGGTATTGGAATAACATTTAAGAATCACACATAAATGATAGATCGCCAGAAACCTTTCGCTTGGGTATATGTAGGATCATGATGGGCCAAAAAGTGGCGATATGATGGGTATGTGTAGGGTATATGGCTAACAACCTTTTTTTTAACCCAAAATTGATGAAATGAAAAAGGTCTTAAAAGGAGACTCTTAGCTTTCCACCAATATAAATTATGCTCTACTTTGAATTTAATAAATAATTATTATTCATTTTCTATTTGAATTACGACTAAAGTCTTGATTGATAGGCTGATTGAAAAACATCTATAGCTTTCAAATGGTATCACATTTTTTGAATCTGAAAAATGTGTCACATTCTATGCTTCACATAACATAGGATTTAAAAAAATTGAATTTCATGATGTTTTGACCAAGTTAATGTGGTTAGACATACAAGTTTTTATATTTTTTAAAATTTGTAATAAAAAAAATCATAATTTATTATTTACTTAGGAAAAAATTACAAAAACATATGCATCACATTGGGACATGAGTCGTCTACTTATATCTAAAATATTATAAAAAAATATTATCATTTTATTGTGGTTAGGGTGGTCAGATAGACACCTACTTCTTACTTTTTCCCTGAAATTTAAGTACTATTGCATTGAAATTTCAAATTTTTACCAAATAGATTTTTTTTTAAAATAAGCTTAGTAGTTTAGAAACTACATTCAATTTTCTACAGATTCTATTCTTACATTTTTTTGAAATAATACAGATAACTTATTCAAATTTTTATGTCAAGTTTCCTAACTCTTATTTTTCTTAATTTTTCGCCACTTAAGGGCCTATTTTTTCCATGATGATCTTGTACATACCTACCTGCTTTTTTTTTTTTGCCTATTTATGTTTTTCTGTCATCTGTCATTTACCTTTGATTCTTTTTTGTTTTTCTAACAACTCTTCTACAATTATCACACATAAATGACTGATGACCGAAAACCTTTGGCCTATTTTCAATTTTTTTTGTTTATGTATGTTTTACTGGCTCTCTTAAAGTTCTATTTAATGTGGGTTTTTGATCATGTGCAATTTAGCTATGATTCTTAAGTGTTCTCCCAATAGCTCTTCTACGATTCCTCAAATGACAGATGATGAAAAATCCATTTTAAATAGTTCTAACTTTAACATATGGAGAATAGAAGGTGTAAACTATGACTATGAATAGTTTGTCATACAGAGATTGTGTTGTGCATAATGTATATAGCACCAAATATGCATAGAGATAACAAAAAACAATAACTAGAGGTTGAAAAAAATACACAAACCAAAATAAATTGAAAGCAGTTCAAATGTACAGGACAATGTTATGTTTGTAGTTTACACCAATCTACAAAATTTTAGAATTTTCAATGTTGCAGTGTCAAAAAGTATACTTCAAAATGTGCAAGAAAATATATTGATTTAGTTGCATTTCTGAAAGGGCCATTATGGTGTTATGAACTTGTTACATATACTATACCATTAAATGCTTTGTTATTAACATCTCAATGCTATATCATTGAATGCTATGGTTGTATTGTAGTGATTTTGTCACAAGCTAAATAATACTTATTATTTTTTTTCCTCATCTATTTCAAGCTCCTTGCAACAAAATGCCCAGTGTTGTTTATGCAAGAATTGGAGGTTGTTGCTTATCTGGGTTGGTGGTGGTGGACTTGGTTTCCTCCATACATAGAAGCAGAATCGTAAGTACCTTCCTATGCGAGGGATTTTGAATTAACAAGACAACTCTTACATAGACTATTTATCTTGTACTAATATGTTTAATGTGGGTTTTCAATCATCTATCATTTAGCTCTGATTCTTAAATATTTTTCTAATAGTTCTTTTCGAATTTCTCTATTTTGTCTATAATATTTAGTTCCAAATAATATAGCTTGAATTTTGAATTGAAAAACCAAGTGTTGCATAGATTGCTTGTGTTGTATCATTATCTTTTATGATACTCTTTTTCCCAGTTCCCCAAAGGAAATTGTTCATTATGTAATAGTTGGTAGTCTATGTAATAGTTGGCTTGCCAATTCGATGACCATTTTTACTATGTGCATCCTTATATTGTAATTGTATTTTTTATATAGATACATTTAAACTTGCATAATATAAAATATGTTATAACTTTAGGGAAATTTTCCATCTTCATAAACAACTCTATGCAAATAATCTTAGATAAATTATGATTTACTTTGAATTTAATAAATTATTATTATTCATTTTCTATTTGAATTATGACTAAAGTCCTGATTGATAGGCTAATTGAGAAATATCTATAGCTTCCAAACGGTATCACATTTTTTGAATCCAAAACATGCATCACATTCTATGCTTTGCATACTATAGGATTGAAAAAAATAAAATTGAATTTCATGAAGTTTTGACCAAGTTAAGGTGGTCAGACATTCGAGTTTTTATATTTTTTAAAATTTGTAATACAAAATTCATAATTAATTATTTACTTGGAAAAAAATTACAAAAAAATATGCATCACATTCGGACATGAGTCCTCTACTGATATCTAAAATATTATAAAAATATATTATCATTTTATTGTTGTTTGGGTGGTCAGACACACACCTACTTCTTATTTTTCCCTGAAATTTAAGTCCTACTGCATTGAAATTTCAAATTTTCACCAAATAGATTTTTATTTTTTTTCAAAATATACCTAGTAGTTTAGAAACTACATTCAATTTTCTACACATTCTATTCTTACATATTTTTTAAATAATATAGATAACTTATTGGAAATTTTACATCAAGTTGCCTAACTCTGATTTTTCTAAATTTTTTTCCACTTAAGGGCCTGTTTTTTCCATGATGATCTTGTAGATACCCATTTGTTGATTGTATCACATTGTTTATCCCTAGAAGTACATGATAAGGGTGTGTGTTTCTTCATTCCAATAAACCATTTATAATTTTATGGTTAGCTTGGTTTTCATTTTATACAAGACTACATTTGTTTCCTTTAAGGTTATTGGTTGTTATATGTGCCTGCCCATGATTCACAAACACATTTCTGCATATACATGTTGGCTATGGAATGGGACTTCTTATCTGAAAACACCTGTCTCTTCCCAACTTTGTTATTGTGTGATATATGGTAAGAGTCCATGAGATTTTCCATGGACCTTACCTTCCTTTCTTGCGTGGGGGTTTGGCTAGAGCCAACGAGGCTCTATGAATCCAATATGGTAGGGAGGAGAACGAGCGTGGGTTTAATGCTTTTGTTGTTGAAGTCAAATGTATGAATTATTTCCCATAAAGAAATTCCATTAAATATTTCCCCTTTTATAGTCATAGTAGATTGTGGTTTATGTGATTGTCGAAGGAAACCACCCACCATTGTCATGTCATTCTCAAAGGGAAAACAATTTGTTGATTGCATCACATTGTTTATCCACAAAAGCACATGAAAATGGTGTATGTTGATCTCTTCAACTAAACTATCCACAATGTCATGGTTGGCCTTTTAAAGTCTTCTATATATTCTATTTGTCCATCTTTGTCTAGTCATCTTCAAATCCTAGCATGCCAATTCTTTTTCGGCATACCTACTTTTGTCAAGTTGTCACAACAAAAAAAAAACTACAATATTAGAGATCTTGTTTAAGAATACCCATCTTCCCTTAAACTTTCTGATTGTGTGATATATGATAAGAGGCCATGAGATTTCCCATGGTCCTTGCTTCACTTAATTTCTCAGGAGTTTGGCTAGAGCAAATGGGGCTTCATGATGCCAATATGGTAGAGAGGATAACAAGCATGGGTTTAGTGGTTTTTTCTTTCATTGTCACATATTTGTTGTTGTTTATATACATGGACAACCGGATTCTCACATCAACTTTTGTACCAAAAACATACTCTATTCAATTCATTGTATTTGTCATTGTTTCCACGTCTCTCTTTTCAACTTCTCCAATAGATTTCTTATACACAATTATTTACCAAGCTTCCATGCATAGAAAATCTTTGATTTTGTCACTTTCTATTTACAACATATAATACTAACCTCTTTTATTCTATATCTATATTATTTCCTTTATAATGCTACACAAATACAATGACATTCAAGAAAATTATTGTATTGGAAATTGTCCATTTCAAATTATTTCATGCTCCTGCAACTTGATCTAATGTTGCTCGCCCTTATTAAACACCATCAATAGTATATGTAAGTACAAAACTTTGTCATTTTCAAAAAATAGATTCAGTGAACCAATTATTATTAGTTATTTCTCTCCCTCTATTTGCAATGGAATTTAATAATACCAAAAATATGGCTTTCTTCATACACATATGAGCACAGTGGATAGCATGCCATGTAATTCATAAACATGAAACTATTCTTCCTGATCAAAATGTTTCTTTTGCAGAGAGAAACCTACATAATTCTAAGCATGGGATATCTAGTTCATTTCATCAATATTTGTGAAAGATGTATTACATTCAAGACTGTGAGGATGATGAAACAAAGTAGCTATTTTTCCCTCCAGAGAATGTAGGAAAATGCTATAAAATTCATGGCATTTTTCATGACTTTAGAATTGATGGAATTTCTCAAGAAATTACAATTCATTGTATTTTCCATGGATTTTATAACATTTTTACTGCATGCACTAGAGGGAAATAGTGTTATGATGTGTGCATCTCATATTTTTCACAATACGATTATGTGCATTGCAACATGCATATGCATCTACTTCAACATGCACGCTCAAAAAAAAATGTTCATCACTCCCAACTATATAATGTTCAAATATCAATAGATAGATTTGGTGAACCAATTGTAAATATTATTAATTATTTTTAGTTTTACATTGTCTATATTCATTTTGCACTTAAACTTGCCCACTTTTTATAATTCCTTTTTTATAATGATAGGTACAGTAGAATGTATTTTTTGAAGTCAAAAGCATGATTGTTTTCACACAAAACAAGGCATACCTTTTTATTTCAATTCTTCTAACAATGAAAAATATGTGTATCGTGTCATCACATTCTTCTTTTGGTGAGGTTTGTTCATTTTATTTGGATCAAAGATGGCCTGAATGAGCCTTTGATTGGAATATGAATATCCTTACTCTCTAACATATATTTTTCCTATATAATTTTTTTCCTGTTAGTGATGATCATCATAACTAATATTCAAATTAAAAAAAATGAAAATAAATAACATCAAAGTAATAAATTATTTAGTGCCACATAAGCATTACAAAAAAAAAAATGCCATACCTAAAGTTATGGTCTAACTTTACAAAAAAAACTTTTTTTATTGAATATTACTAATTAAAGGCATAAGTAATACCTATTCAACAAATAAAAATCCTATAATGTTCCATACTTTTCATATATATTATTTAATTGACAACTTCAACTTTGCCATCTATTTGTATGCATCTGTAGCTTAAGATAATTAAATAATAATATATCAATTGATTGATTAACCTAGACAAAAAGATCAAATATAGATGTGCATCTACATTTAATAAATATAAAACTAACATAGACCTAGAATTATATCATACTTGAAATTTTGGAGAAAAAATATTATTATTAAAAAAATTAATTATCAAAAATTTTAAATATTACTAATTAAAGGCATTTAAGTAATAACTCTTGAGCATAGAAAAATAATTTAATGTTACATTGTAATGCCCGTTGTGTAAACCCCAGAGAACAAACATTGCAACCAATTTTTTTTTATAAATAATAAAAAGTAACATGCAACTAAACATTAAAACATATTCACATTGCACATTAACATTATAACGTCCATTTGTCTAGGCCATGCAAGGTCACATCGCAAAACAACACTTAACAAAAAGGTAAAAGATGAAACTAAATCACTTATTGAAATTTACATTCATCATAACATTACAATATCCATTTATAGAAGTACATCCATATCACCATAAGCAAAAGAATACTACATCGTATGATACGACCATAATGAATCTCCTCCAATTAAATGGTTACAAAGGTACATAATTACTACATCATCGCTTAATACATTACGTTACATGATCCACAATGATTACAATGAAATCTCCCATACATGTGGGATAAATATATAATATAATAACAGATGAATTACAAAGTGAACAACTAGTACTAGCTCCAGCTGATGAATGCCAAAAAGAATGAACACTGATGGGGAACCCAATGGGTGCGGAGCATGTTCCACCCAACCATGTGGGTTATAAATAACCCACCCCCCGTGCTCAAAGGTCACAAGGAAGTAATCACGACCATGCATTCCAAAACCAACTCGAATAAACACAACATCGTGCAATAACTCAAATACAACATCAAGGACTACAATGAACATAAACGACAACATCCATGAGTCAACATATTAAACATAAAGCCATATACCTCATCAAAACAAAATAAGGAAATAACCATTAACCAAGTAACCATAGATCAATCATGAAATATTTCCAATGAAACTGAAACAACAATCAGAATACAGTTCCATAGGCAACAAAGAACAAGGCATACAAGTGTCTAGTGGAGAGTGTCATCACATAGCCCACATGGGTTATCGTTTCCCTTCCTCCAACTTGAGGCGCTGACCCCCATCTATGGTTATCCTGGCCCTTCCTCCTACTTGAGGTACCGACCCCATAGGGTAGCTCATGCAGAGCCATTAACTTCTCATGATGACAAGGTTATGATTTTGTCAACCACGACCTTCTCAGCCTGCCATTATTCTGTGATAGCCCTAATGCATAGATGAGGTATTCAATTATTATCTTTTATGTTTTCTACCTATCCCCCTAAATTCTATTCTTAGGTTTTCACTTGTTACACTACTCTTACATGGGTTATCTTGAGCTCTTCCTCCTTTCAAGGCGTCAGCCCCCACGAAGAGCCACTATCCTAGACGACGCCGTAACAAAACAAAACCAAGATAAAGCAAGGGTTGTACCATAAAGAATAACACATATATCTCAAAACAAAGACATGAGAGGCATTACCCCTCTCGTGATAACTCATAATCAAAATCTTCACAATCCCATACAACCCTTCCAAAATAATAATGCTAAAATCATGCAACATCCCAAGCACATAATACGAGGGTAAACATCCAATGATAAGAACATGCCTCTGGAAAAACTAGGGTTCACAACTCCAAAAATTGGGTTCATAAGATCGACAAGGTTCCCACATCCAAAGAAACAAAATCCAAAACAATAGTAAAAAGGAAATAACAATATCACATGATCTTATAACTCGAGAAACAATTGGTTCAATTGCATTTATAATTTCTATTTCACTCGATGAACTTTTGAAATAAAACACAATAATAATTTTGACATAATTATATAATTTGCTTCTTTGAATTAATCAATGAAACTAAATTTCATTATTTTATCCTTAAAGAAAAAAATTATATATTATATTAATACACAACATATATATATATAATAAAACAACATAATATGAATATATATATATATGTATATATATATATTTTAATATATATATATATAAATATAAAAACAATAAATATCTATATATATTTATACATATATTTATATATATATAAATAAAATCAATTAAAAAAAAAAGAGTTTAAACACCCGTCGCTTAGCCGTATGCGGACTTCACAACAGTCCGTAAGGAGTACTGTGGCATTCGTGGCCACAGGGGGAGGGGGAGGGTACGGCCCAGCCATACCCCCCTCCAAACAAAAACAGTCCTTTAAGGATGTCGACTGGGTACAGTTCGACCCATAAATTTTGATTTCATAAACACAATTTCAAATAAATTTAAATGCAATATATATATATATATATATATATATATATTTATTTATTTATTTTTTGGGATCAACAATAGAAGAGAACACTGATTGCATATAAAGTGTATATATAATGTATATATATATATAAATATATACTCAAATTTTATTGTTTAAAAGGGAAAACTATTTATTTCCTCTATGTCAAACATAGTCATATTGAACAAATTTCAGAATTCAATGATAGATTTTACTTTTAATAGCCAAATTCTAAAAGCACAAAACATTTTCAGAAACAAGTTTAATTTCCTTCATAGGGTTTTCTATTAAACAAATTCTAAGTCCTTAAAAGTATATTTTTCTTTCACAAAATATTACATCTAATTTTATTTTTCTTTTTAAATCAGGAACTAAAGAAGATGCAAATGGAACCTGGAATCTTGCGCTATTCGAAATATGATGAAGCTTTCTTGATCTCGATTGCCTTTTCGAGAGCTCCCATTCCTTCTTTAGAATCTCTTCACCAGAATTCCTTGCTCGAATTTCTAATCTACTATTCCATTTAGAAGAACCTCCCCAGTATAATGAAAGAAAAGAATGAAATAACTTCCCAGAAAACTTCAGAAGATCTAATAATTCAGAAACATTATTTTTTTTCCAACTTCTGTCAAATCTTCCCATCCATCCCAAAACTTCTCTCAAAATTTGCAATTAAATAAAAGATATTACTCTTCTTTTTCGAAAGATCTAAAAATCCAACTCAAAGGAAATTTTCTATTTTAATTCCAACTTTTCCCAAACACTTAATTCTCATTCCTCCTTTTATCTTTTCTTTTTTTTTTTTTTTTTTTTCCATTTATCAATACTTTTTGTTTTAATTCTGATTTTGTAAGCTTTACTTGCAATGCACATAATTTAATTTATTTATTTCATAATTATCCTCAACAATCATATTTAATTAAATCAAAATAATAATTTAAATATTTTAATTAATACTTAATTACAACACATGGCTTTTAAAATAAAACTTTAATATTTTATAACAAATTAATCCAACACTATTATAAGCATCATTTAGTTAAATAATTCACAATATACAGAACTCCGACGTAAAATAAATACGAACAAGACACTCACACAAACCACAATAATAAATTACATAAATGAAAAACAAAAATACTCACAATACCATTCAATCAGAATGATTTGACAATCATGGGACAGGGTGACTTCCTTGTCATCACTATTTCAACATCATACCGTTGGGTAAATTTGATGCTCGCCCTGTCCTGCCGAAGTAGGTGGAATCGAGACTCTGTACCTACACTCCCTACATAGAACAAGATCATGTACATGTACATATATATAATCAAAGCATTACATTGTGAGAAGGAATTGTAGCGTAGCAGGGCACTCGTGAACAAGTGATGCTACACTGTCCTCTCATCACATATATTCTAACAATTATAATATCAATGATGAAATAACATTTCTAACTAACTAATCACATCATAAAATAAATTACTAAATCACTACATCATAATATATTACTGAAATCAACTAACATCACCAAACCATTGTGTCATAACAAAGAACCACGTCCACTAATGAAATAACATCGTCACCAAAAAGTCTAACTATCCAAACCAAACAATTAATAGTACTCCTCATATCAACGTATCAAACCAAAGCATAGAAAAGAAATGAGTTGAACTAGTTACATGGGGAGTATTACATCCTCCCTCCCATGAATCCGACTTACTCCTGGAAGCCAGAAAAAAGTACGGGTAGATTTCCCTTATACGAGAGGCATCCTCCCATGTCAGTAAAGTCTCATCATTGGGATTCCACTGGACCCGCACTTGCTCAATATCCCTGCCTCTGAGAGCGAGTCTCCTATGCTGCACCATGGCCATGGGCTCTAGAGCTAGCTTCCCATCCTCAACTTGTAGAGAATTACAATCAAGTATGTGAGTAACATCAGGAAAATATGGCTGAAGGACTAAAACATGAAAAACATCGTGAATCTGTGATAGACTGTGTGGCAAGGCTAAGCGGTAGGCAACAGGACCAATACGTTGTAACACCTCAAACGGCCCTACAAAGCAGGGCGCAAGCTTAGAACCCTTTCCATAATGAATAGGGCTCTTTCGAGGATGAACATGAAGAAATCGATCTCCAACTGCAAACTGTTGATCAACTATGTGTGCATCATCATACTTCTTCTGCCTATCTTGAGCTACTACCAGATGCTCTCGGATGCGAGCTACCTACTGCTCCATGTCTCGAAGCATCTTGGGTCCAAGCGAAACCCTGTCCTCTAATCAATCCTAGCTCAAAGGGGTATGACAAGGATGACCATATAAAGCCTAAAATGGGGCCATTCCAATCAAACTATGATAACCATTGTTATAGGAAAACTCGACCAAGTGTAGATAATCTTCCCAACGATATTTTTGGTCCATGACATACATGCGGAGCATATCCTCAAGCACCTGATTGACTCTCTCAGTCTGACCATCAGTGTTAGGATGGTAGGAAGAATTGAAATTCAACTTAGTCCCTAAGGACTGCTGTAAGGATGTCCATAATGTAGATGTGGATAACAGATCTCTATCAAAAATGATTCTGTGTGGTATCCCATGCAATCGAACAATGTCTTCCATGAATACCTTAGCTACCACAGAAGCAGTATAGGAAGATCAGATAGGAGAGAAATGGGCTACCTTGGTCAACCTGTCAACAGTGACCATGATAGCATTGTGCCACCTAGAAGACATAGGCAAGCTGACAATAAAATCCATAGAAATAATGTCCCACTTCCACTCCAGAACAAGATGAGGCTACAACAAACCTACTAGATGATGATGCTCATCCTTAACCCTCTGACATTCTAGGCACCTAGCCACAAAATCAGTGATGTCACACTTCAATCCTACCCAAAAATATAGTGAGTGTAGATCACATTACATTTTCTTAACTCTAGGATATGCCGAATAAGGAGCCCTATGAGCTTCAGTCAAGATTAGGGTGTGAAGACCCTCTGCAGGAGCTACAAACATTTGGCCTGCATAACGCAAAACACCATCTGAGTCCAAATAGTATCCAACAAATTTACCTTCCAACGATCGGCCTGACTCAATCTCTGATTTCACCGCTTGATACCAATTATCTAAAGAGAGAGTTGTGAGGATCTGACTCTTCAAATCAACCTCAAGAGCCATAGTAGAAATCTCATGCATGATTCAACTCAATGCATCTACCACCACATTCTCTTTTCCCTGAATATACTTTACTTCAAAATCATATTCACACAAGAATTCCATCCATCTTCTCTACCTTGCATTCAGGTTCGACTGTGTGAAGATGTATTGTAGACTACAATGATCTGTATGCAACTTGAACTGATGCCCTAGGAGAAAATTTTGCCACCTTACCAAGGCATGAACAACTATGACCAACTCCAAATCATGAGTGGGGTAATTAAGTTCATGATCCTTCATTTTTCATGATTCATAAGAAATCACTCGTCCTTCTTGCATCAACATGGCCCCCAAGCCTTCCAATGAAGCATCTATACAAACCACAAAGTCACCTACCAGATATGGTACTACTAAGATTGGAGCACTAATCAGTTTTCCCTTAAGATTCTGGAAAGCTAACTGACATTGATCAGACCAAAGAAATTTCTTTCCCTTCCTCTATAGAGAGGTGATAGGATGTGCCAACCTAAAAAACCCATGGACGAACCACCGATAATAGCTAGAAAGTCACATGAAGCTGCGAATTTCTGAGACATTTGTGGATGTGGGCTAATCCACGATGGCCTGAATCTTTGTAGGATTGACTGAAATTCCCTCACCTGAAATCACATGCCCCAAATATTGAACATTAGTCTTATAAAAGTCACACTTTGCCAGGTTGGCAAACAACTAATTGTCCCTTAAGCACTGTAACACTTGTTTTAGATGTTCCTCATGTTCCTCCATAGACCTAGAATAAATCAGAATGTCATCAAGAAACACAAGGACAAATTTATCCAAGTGCATTCAGAACACTCCATTCATTAAGCTCATAAATATTTAAGGTGCATTCGTTAACCCGAATGACATCATAGTGAACTCATAATGTCCATATCGAGTATGAAATGTTGTTTTGTGAATATCTGCATCCACAATCCGCAACTAATGATTTCCTGATTTGAGATCAATCTTAGAGAACATCTTCACCCCTTTTATCTTATCGAAAAGATCATCAATTATGGGTAAAGGATATTGGTTCTTCACTGTCACTTTATTCAACTACCTATAATCAATACACAAGCAAAGAGAACCATCCTTCTTCTTCACAAAAATCACATGTGCTCCCCAAGGGGAAACACTTGGGTAGATAAAGCCCTTAGCCAACAACTCTTCCAACTATAGATGAAGTTCTTGAAGTTCTTGCATTGTCATCCGATATGGAGCTCGAGATATCGGCTCAGCTCTGAGTACCAGATCAATCCTGAAATCTATATCTTGCTTTGGTGGTATACTAGGTATCTCTTCTAGAAACACATCAGAAAACTCATTAAGAAGTGGGTAATCATCCAATGACACCCCTCGACTATCCTTTGATTCCAAGTCACTCATAGATACCACAAAGAGCTGACAACCCTGACAGAAGTACCTTTTAAATTGCATGGCAGAGATCATTCGCAATGAAATGGGTCTTTGAACACCCACGATCTCCACCTCCTTCCCAGAATCATAAATGCACCGCACTGCTTTATGGCGACAGTCAATTATAGCACGGTGTGCACTCAACCAATCCATTCCCAAGACAACATCATAAGAGTTGAGTGGTAGGATTCTGAGGTCCACTTTAGTTGATAATTCCTCTATACTCAATCTACAATCCTACACAAGCTTCTCTACAACAACCTTTGACCCTAAGGCCAATTCAACTTACCATTTTACGCCTTGACTAGTTGCCACCAGTCCACATCACTCAACTACTGAAGGAGATATAAAGGAATCAGATGCACCTGAATGAAAAATTATAGAAATGCTAGTGTTATACAAAACACCTAATGTCTCAATGATAGTGCTTTGATGGTCTGCCTATCGATTATCCACTGTAGCAAAGACATGATGAGATCTCCCTGCATTGCCTACTGTTGGCTCCGATCTAGCTGGTCTCTGATTAAATCCTAAGGTGTTCTTCTGAGGACACAATCTAGCAATATGTCCTTGCTGCCCACATGAGTAGCATCCAGTACCTCTGCCAAATCCTCTACTCCTTGATGGAGCATTTGACTATTGAAAGCTTCCTCGAATCGGTGTTGACTGAAAACTAGGTGTAAGCTGTACAAAACGCTCCTGACGAGCTCAATTCCTATTTTGATCCCTATGAAACTGAGAGTTGCCACCTTGTTGAGACTGAGAGTTCTTCTATCTCAACTACTACTGCTGACCCCCTTTAGAGGGTGGATACCTATTCCTAGAAGATCCTGCAGCCTGTGTCTAACCTCCATGAGTGTTAAAACTAGGAGTAGGCACAATGCCAATCTATACACCAATGTGACCACCCAATGCCATGGCCAAATTTTCCTCTACCAAATGAGCCTTCTGAACTACCATCTCCATCGTCTTTGGTCTGAAGACTCGCACGCCTCCACTGATACAGGCATTTAAGCCCCGAACAAAGTGTTGCACCAACATACCTTCATCATGGATAATGCCTGCATACTTCTTCAACTCATAGAAGTGTTGCTCATACTGTTCCACTAAGATAGACAATTGCTTGAGATCATGGAACTCATTAGCCTTGCATTGCCTCCAATGATCTGAGAGGAAGGAAGCCCTGAACGTGTCTAGAAACAACTCCCATGTGACCATACTGATATCAAGGTGTAACTTTTGTTCCTCAAGATGCCACCAAGTAGATGTGAAACTTTGCAGATGCATAACTGCCCACCGAGCTTTGGTATTGCTACTGTAGGGATGCATCGTGAAGCAACGATCTAAGTCAATTAACCACATCTCAACTTCCAAACCTCCTCCAGAACCATCGAAGGTGGGAGGGTGTGCCCTCATCAAATCCCTCATATGTCTTGCTATCACTACATCCTGATATGTAGTTATTTCCCTTTGCCTTGGCGACCTTTCTGTTTCTCTCTCTACCTACTACACCTCCTCAGACCTAGGTCCCAATCAGTCAAGAATCTCTACTAGAATGTGCTACAACTGACCGTCTAATCTAGGTTGCCCTAGGTTCTGACCACCTGATGGATTGTTGACTCTACTGCTCCTCATGCTCAGAACCATGGGAACTAGGAATTGGGGGACTTTGTTGGTTTTCTCTATGACCATCACCACAGCCTCTTGCTCGGCCATGTCCTCTACCTTGAGGCATATTTCTGCACAAAAAGATAAAGGTACAAGTGAGCTCAAGAATCAAACACAAGGTTGCCTAATGGACTTAACTACCCAAAGACCCCAACGTTTGCAAACCTTGGCTCTGATACCAAGTTGTAACGCCTGTTGTACAAACCCCAGAGAACAAACATTGCAACCAATTTTTTTTTAAAATAATACAAATGAAAATGCAACTAAACATTAAAACATATTCACATTGCACATTAACATTATAACATCCAGTCCTCTGGGGCACGTGAGGTCACATCACAAAACAACACTTAACAAAAAGGTAAAAGATGAAACTGAATCACTTATTGAAATTTACATTCATCATAACATTACAATATCCATTTACAGAAGTACATCCATATAACCATAAGCAAAATAATAGTACATCATATGATATGACCATAATGAATCTCCTCCAATTAAATGGTTACAAAGGTACATAATTACTATATCATCACTTAATACATTATGTTACATGATCCATAATGATTACAATGAAATCTCCCATACATGTGGGATAAATAAATAATACAATAATGATTGAATTACAAAGTGAACAACTAGTACTAGCTCCAGCTGACAAATGCTGAAAAGAATGAATGTTGATGGGGAACCCAACGGGTGCAGAGCACATTTCACCCGACCATGTGGGTTATAAATAACCCACCCCCGATGCTCAGAGGTGACAAGGAAGTAATCATGACCATGAATGCCAAAACCAACTTGAATAAACACAACATTGTGCAATAACTCAAATACAACATCAAGGACTACAATGAACATAAACGACAACATCCATGAGTCAACATATTAAACATAAAGCCATATATCTCATCACAACAAAACAATGCAATAACCATTAACCAAGTAACCAGAGATCAATCATGAAATATTTCCAATGAAACGGAAACAACAATCAAAATACAATTCCAGAGGCAAGAAAGAACAAGGCATATGGGTTTCTAGTGAAGAGTGTCATCACATAGCCCACATGGGTTATCCTGGCCCTTCCTCCAACTTGAGGCACTGACCCCCATCTATGGTTATCCTGGACCTTCCTCCTAGTTGAGGCGTCGACCCCATAGGGTAGTTCATGTGGAGCCGTTAACCTCTCATGAGGACAAGGTTACGACTTTGCCGACCATGGCCTTCTCAGCCTACCATTAGTCTGTGATAGCCCTAATGCATAGATGAGGTATCCAATTATTATCTTTTACTTTTTACTACCCATCCCCCTAAATTCTATTCTTAGGTTTTCACTTGTTACACCACTCTTATGTGGGTTATCCTAAGCTCTTCCTCCTTTCGAGGCACCGACCCCCATGAAGAGCCACTCTCCTAGATGACCCTGAAACAAAACAAAAGAAAGACAAGGCAAGGGTTGTGCCATAAAGAATAATGCATATATCTCAAAACAAAGACATGCGGGGCATTACCCATCTTGTGATAACTCATAATCAAAATCTCCACAAACTCGTACAACCCTTCCAAAATAATAATGCTAAAATCATGCAACATCCCAAGGACATAATACGAGGGTAAACATCCAATGATAAGAACATGCCTCTAGAAAAACTAGGGTTCACAACTCCAAAAATTGGGTTCATAAGATCGATATGGTTCCGACATCCAAAGAAACAAAATCCAAAACAATAATAAAAAGGAAATAACAATATCACATGATCTTATAACTCAAGAGACAATTGGTTCAATTACATTTATAATTTCTATTTCACTCGATGAACTTTTGAAATAAAACACAATAATAATTTCAACATAATTATATAATTTGCTTCTTTTAATTAATCAATGAAACTAAACTTCATTATTTTGTCCTTAAAGAAAAACATTATATATTATATTAATACACAACACACACACACACACACACACACACACACATATATATAAAATAAAACACCAGAATATGAATATATATTTATATATATATATATATATATATATATATATATATATTATTATTTTTAATATATATATAAATATAAAAACATAAATATCTATATATATTTATACATATATATATATATATATATAGAAATAAAATCAATTAAAAAAAAAAAGTTTAAACCCCCGTTGCCCGGCCATATGCGGACTGCACAACAGTCTGTAAGGACTGTTGTGGCAATCATGGCCACAAGGGGAGGGGGAGGGTATGTAATACCCCCCCTGTTACTATTTATATTTGTTTTCTTTCTATGCTTTGGTTTGATACTTCGTGACTGTGATTGTACTCCTTATTGTTTGGTTTGGTGGTTTGGTTAGTAGACTATTTGGTGATTATGCTTATACATTTGAGGCATGGATATTTCTTATGATATTGTGGTTTGATGATGTTAGTTGATTTCAGAAATATATTATGATGTAGTGATTTAGTAAATTATGTTATGATATGATCTATTAGTTTAGAAATGTTGTTTCATCATTTATATTATAATTGTTAGAATAGATGTGATGAGAGGATAGTGTAGCATCACTCATTCGTGAGTGTCCTGCTATGCTGCAATTACTTCTCACAATGTAAGGATTTGATTTTATATATATGTACATGTATACGACCTTGTTTGGATGTAGGGATTGCAGGTACAAAGTCTTGATTCCACCTACTTCGACAGGACAGGGAGAGCACCAATAACCCAATGGCATAATGTTGAAATAGACATGACAAGGAAGTCACCCCATCCCATGTTGTCAAACCATCCCGATTGAATGGTATTGTGTGTCGTGTTCTCATTTCAGTAATTTATTACTCTGTTTTGTGTGGTGCCTTGTTCGTATGTATTTTATGTGGGTATTTTATAAGTTGTGATTTATTTAATTAACTGGTGGTAATAATTGTTTATTATAATGTTAGATTAATTTGTATCTAAATATTTAAAATTTTATAGTTTAAAAGTCATGAGTTTTATTTAAATGTTAATTAAATATTAAATTGTGTTTTGTTAATTTAATTAAATTACCTTGTTGAAAATAATTATAAAATAAATAAATTAAATTATGTGCATTGCAAGTAAAGCTTGCAAAAGTAGATTTGAAACAAAAAGTATTGATAAAAGGAAAAATGAAATAAATAAAAGATAAAAGGACGAATGAGAATTATGTGTTGGTTGAAAAGCTTGATTTAAAATAAGAAATTTCTTTTAAATGGATTTTTAGAGCTTTCAAAAAAGAAAAGAGATATCTTTTATTTAATTGAAAATTTGAGAGAGTTTTCATACACAGGAAGATTGAGACAGAAGTTGCAAAAAAATAAAATAAAATAATGGCTTTGAATGTTGAGATTTTCTGAAGTTTTCTGGAAAGGGATTTTTTCATTCTAGTGCTTCATTATTTTGGGAAGGATTTTCTGAGTAGAATATTAGTATTGAAATTGAGCACGGTATTTTGGAGAGGAGATTCTAAAGAAGGAATGAAAAGCTCTTTGAAAAGATTGTTGGAACCAAGCAAGCTTCATCAATAATCAGCAGCACAGGACTTCAGGTTCCAATCTCTTGTTCTTAAATTTTCTGATTCAAGAAAAATATAAAAAAAATAGTTAAATAGGATTTCTATGAGAAAAGAAAACTTTCGAGATTTATGAGTATTGAAAAGAAAAATTAATCGAAGAGATTAATCTAGTTTTCTAAAAGTTTATTGTTTGTTTTCAATTTCTCAAAACAAAAATTATGTCTTCTGGGAATGTCCAATCTATCTATGTTTGATATGAAAAGAAAATTATTTTTCCCTTTTAAAATTAAGTGAGTTTTGAAAATCATACACTCTTATTTATATATATATACATATATATATAAATATACACCTTTGAATACGTGTGTATATATATATTTATATATATATATATATATATATATATAATTTATATACATTTATATTCATTTTCAACCAATTTCTCTTTTTGGATCGATCTGATTAAATATATATATCGTATATGTATTTGTATAAAGATATATATTTAGTTGGTTATTTTTTTTCATATTTTATATTGTTAGTGGAAACTGTAATTTTCATTTTTCTTTATGAGCCGAATCGTATGGCGTCAAAATTCTGTGATAGAAATTCCTTTTAAAAAATATATATATATGCATTATAATTTTATATTGGGTAGGAAGAAGGGACAGTAGTGACTTACCCTTCCCCACACCTAAGGGTGGTTGACTGCACAATAGTCCACACGGACTGCTGTGCGCAATCCCCATACGGACCCTTCCACTTGCATTTTTTTTTTGGGTATTGTAAGTTATATATATAATTATATATATATATATATTATTATATTTAAATATATTATTAATTGTTTTTCTTAAATTTTATTGTATTATTATATAATTATATATATATAATGTATATATAATGTTTCTTTTTATGAATTAAATTATGAAATGTAGAATCATTGTGTATTTAAATGACAAGCAAAATTATATCATTATGAGAAAATTATTGTGCTTCTTTCAAAACTGCATAGAGTAAAATTGAAATAGTGTTTTGAGTCATGAGATTATGATTTTGTTTAATTTACATCTATCATTGTGTTGGTATTATTTTTATAGATGTGGGGACCCTGTTGCAATTGTGATCCCAATTTTAGTTGTTGTGAACCTTAGTTCTAGAGGCGTGTTTTAATCCTTGAATGTTATTTTGTGTTGTTGTGCTCTTGGAGTTTGAAATTTATTAGTATCATTTTTGGAAGGGTTGTACAGGATGATTGGAATTTTTGATTATGAGTATCGCGAGATGGGTAATGCATCGCTTGTCCTTGTTTGGAGTTTTATGCTTTATTCGTTACAGTACATCCCTTGCCTTGTTTTGGTTTATGTTAGGGGTCTTAGGGAGAGTGGCTCTTTGTGGGGTCTAATGGCTTGAAAGGAGGAAGAGGTCAGGATAACCCACGTAAGAGTAGTATAACAAGTGAAAACCTACTAATAGATCTTAGGGGGATGGGTAGTAAAACACACAAGATAATAAATATTGGATACCTTGCCTATCCCTTATGGCTATCATAGACTAATGATAGACTGAGAAGGTCATGGTCAGCAAAGTCGTAACCTCATCCTTATGAGAGGTTGATGGCTCTGCATGAGCTACCCTATGGTGTCGGCGCCTCAAGTAGGAGGAAGGTCTAGGATATCCATAGATGGGGGTTGGTGCCTCAAGTTGGAGGAAGGGCTAGGATAACCCATGAGAGCTATGTGATCACACTCTCCACTAGACACCCATTTGCCTTGTTTTTTGTTGCCTCTAGAATTGTATTATGTTCATTGTTTCAGTTTCATTTGGAACTGTTTTATTAATGTTCTTTCATTACATGGTTAATGGTTATTGCCTTGTTTTGATGTGATGATATTTATGAATTTAATTTATTATGTTGACTCATGAATGTTGTTGATTATGTCATTGTAATCCTTGATGTTGAACTTGAGTTTTGCACTATATTGTTCTGTTGGAGTCGTTTTGGCATTCATGGTTGTGATCTCTTCCTTTTCATCTCTGAGCACGGGGGCTGAGTTATTTATAACTCACGTAGTTGGGTGGAACGTGCTCCACACCCGTTGGGTTCCCCATCAACATTCTATCTTCACAACATTCCCTCAGTTGGAGTTTGTACCAGTGGTTCACTTTGTAATTCAGATGTTATCGTACTTTGTATCATCCCCACATGTATGGGAAATCTATTGTAATTCATTTATTTGAACATGTAATGTAATGTAAATGATGATGTATTATTTAGGAATCTTTGTACACATTATTGTAAGTGATTCATTATGAATGTAATATGTGATGTAATAACTATACATTCACTCTTGGATCATGGATGTAATTTTATTAATGTTTATTGTAATGTTTTGGATAAGTTGTCTAGTATTATCTTTTACTTTTGTTAATAGTTTTTTTGCGAAAGTAACCTCGCATGCCCCAGAGGATTTAATGTTAAGTTGTTATGTGCAATGTAAATGTGTTCAATGTTTAATTGCATGTTTATTTTGTACTATTAAAAAAAAAAAGTTGGTCGCAAATGTTTGTTCTCTGGGGTTTGTACGACGGGCATTACAGGGTACAGCCCATCCATCCCCCCAAACCCATATAAAAATTTATGTCTATTTTTTTTTTTTTTTTTAGTTTAAAACAAAAACAATTCTTTAAGGGCGTCACTGGTACAATTCGCCCATAAATTTTGATTTCATAAACACAATTTCAAATAAATTTAAATGCAATATATATATATATATATATATATATATATATATATATATATATATATATATATATATATATATATATATATATATATATATATATATATATATATATATATATATATATATATTATTTTTTTTTTTCTATCAGATCAACAATAGAAGAGAACACCAATTGTATATAAAGTGTATATATAATGTATATATATATAAATATATACCCAAATTTTATTGTTTAAAAGGGAAAACTATTTCTTTCCTCTATGTCAAACATAGTCATATTGAATAAATTTCAGAATTCAATGATAGATTTTACTTTCAACAGCCAAATTGTAAAAGCACAAAACATTTTCAAAAACAAGTTTAATTTCCTTCATAGGGTTTGCTATTCAACAAATTCTAAATCCTTAAATTTTATTTTTTTTTCACAGAATATTACATCTAATTTTATTTTTCTTTTTAAATTAGGAACTAAAGAAGATGCAAATGGAACCTGGAATCCTACGTTGTTGGAAATCTGATGAAGCTTGCTTGATCTCGATTGCCTTTTCAAGAGCTCTCGTTCCTTCTTTAGAATCTCTTCACTAGAATTCCTTGCTCAGATTTCTAATCTACTATTCCATTTAGAAGAACCTCCCTAGTATAATGAAAGAAAAAGAAAGAAATAACTTCCCAAAAAACTTTAGAAGATCTAATAATTTAGAAAAATTATTTTTTTTGCAACTTCTGTCAAATCTTCCCATCCATCCCAAAAAGTCTCTCAAAATTTGCAATTAAATAAAAGATATTACTCTTCTTTTTCGAAAGCTCTAAAAATCCAACTCAAAGGAAATTTTCTATTTTAATTCCAGCTTTTCCCAAACACTTAATTCTCATTCGTCCTTTTATCTTTTCTTTTCTTTTATTTATTTATTTATTTTCCATTTATCAATACTTTTTGTTTTAATTCCAATTTTGCAAGCTTTACTTGCAATGCACATACTTTAATTTATTTATTTCATAATTATCCTCAACAATCAAATTTAATTAAATCAAAATACTAATTTAAATATTTTAATTAATACTTAAATACAACACATGACTTTTAAAATAAAACTTTTATATTTTATAACAAATTAATGCAACACTATTATTAAGATCATTTAGTTAAATAATTCACAATATACAAAAATTTGACGTAAAATAAATACGAACAAGACACTCACACAAACCATGTAATAATAAATTACAGAAATGATAAACACAAAGACACACAATACCATTCAATCAGGACAGTTTGACAATCATGGGATGAGGTGACTTCCTTTTCATCGTTGTTTCAACATCATACCATTGGGTAAATTTGATGCTCGCCCTGTCATGTCGATGCAGGTGGAATCGAGACTCTATACTTGCACTCCCTACATACAACAAGATCATGTACATATATATATATATATATATATATATGAAAGCATTACATTGTGAGAAGGAATTGTAGAGTAGCAGGGCACTCGCAAACGAGTGATGCTACACTATCCTCTCATCACATCTATTCTAACAATTATAATATCAATGATGAAATAACATTTCTAACTAACTGATCACATCATAAAATAAATTACTAAATCACTGTATCATAATATATTATTGAAATCAACTAACATCACCAAACCATAATGTCATAACAAAGAACCATGTCCACTAATGAAATAACATCATCACCAAAAAGTCTAACTATCCAAACCAAACAATGGAAGAGAGTGACTTTGCATAAGCTTTGCGGATATGAAATGCTAAGATTGTGGAGGATTTGTTGAAGAATGAAGTTTTCTATTTATAAAATTTCAAATGCTAAGAGTGCTCAAAATAGAGCAATGTGGGATAATGATTTGACCAATGAGATGAAGCCACTTGTCACATTGTGATAGGTTGAGGAATGAGCACATTTTGGTCAATGTGCCAAAGAGGGGGAGATTCAAATTTGAAATAGAGAATTAAAAGTTGGGTGGGGGACATGAAAGAGAGAAGTTATTGCCATGTTGGAAGGGACAATTCAACTTGTCTTCATATTCAAACTTGAGGGAATATTCCATTTTTATGCCAAGTTGAAAGAAAATGATGAATTTATAAATGAATTAAAATGATTTATTGGTGCAAGTGGGAAAATCTAGAGGATGTGATGGGTAATTAGATTAGGTTAATCAAGATTAGATTAGCTTAGATGATGTTTAAGATGCTTTGACCCATTTGACTTGAATATTTTGATTTATTTAAATCAAGAGGGAGAAATATAAATTTTGAGATTTAATTAAATAAAGTTTGGTTTATTTAATTAAAGGGGTGATGGAAGATAAAGGTGGATTAATTTGAGGAATATGAATCTAGGAAATGATTAAAAGAAGAAATGTTAGGATTTGATTGATTTATTTAAATGAGGTAATGATGAAGTGAATTTATTTAATTGAATGAGATGTTAGATTTGATTAAATGGAGGTTATTAGTGGATTGAAATGTATGCATATTTTGCGTGTCTACAATTATTATTAAAAAAATATACCTTTGAAAAATTTAAAGTTTAATTAATTTTTCAATTCTAATTTTTTAAGAATAAATTTATTAAAAAATATTATTAGTTGAGAAATATTTTACTATGGATTCTCAATCATCTGTTATTTACTTGTAATTCCTATAATTATTAATTAAAATCAATTTTAGATAACTATTGTAACTAAAATTATTAAATATTACATATTCATACTAACCCTCTACATGTATATATATATATAACCCTAACCATATTGATCCTATGTTGATGGGTATAACAACAAAGATGTATAGAGATAGCCAAAACAATAAACAAAGGGTGATAAAATTAATAACCCTAACCATATTTTTTGATGAAAGAAAGAAGATTTTTAACTACAATTTCCTCTATGGTAGTGGGTATAACACCAAAGATGCATAAAGATAACTACAAACAATAAACGAGGGATGAAAAATTTACTAACTCTAACCATATTTTTTGACAAAAGAAAGAAGATTTAACTGCAATTTCTCCATCCATACAGATCTTGTTGTTGTATCTCCTGTTATTTGGAATTTAAATTTTAATTAATTTTTCAATTCTAATTTTCTAAGAATAAATTTATTAAAAAATCACATTCGTTGAGAATTATTTTACTATGGATTCCCAATCACCTTTTATTTACTTGTAATTCCTATAATTATTAATTAAAATCAATTTTAAGTAACTATTGTAACTAAAACTATTAAATATTACATATTAATAAAAATAAAGTTATTCATGATTAATTACTTGAAATTAAGATCAATTAATATATTGCAAATAATAAGATTATTTCAACATGACCTATGGTTTTATTTTACATTTCCATAATCAATTTTCAACTAATAAATTTTGATGTGAAAATGCAAACACCAATTTCACGTTTTATGGAAATGGTTCTTAATCTCGCATGCATAGTTGCATGTCAGATAAGAATGAATAAGTGGACTATAATATGAGGTTTATAATGCTTTACAATTCTCAAATTAAATGAAGAAATATAAAATAATCTTTACACAAAAATTAACTAATTTGTAATATATTCAAGTTAGGATATTCAAATTGATATTTTCCAATCAACAAATATGTTGGCTTTAAGTTTAATACATATGTATCAATATGTTTTATTGATTTTCCAACATCTCTGCTCATTATGATCCGCTCCACCTATTTTATCTTACATAGATTTAAAAAACATAAGATTCACCTCATACTATGAAATAACCTAATGTTATTTCCTATTGGCTTATTAGAAAAATTTCCCTTTTTTTACTCAATCAAACAATTCCAAATATTACTAATTATTTTTACATCAGATAGCATTCCAAAAAAATATTTTTTTTCTTAGTTCCCATTGAATAACCATTTATGGTGCACCCTATTGATGCAGGAGCATCCAGTGGTGCAAGGGCAATCCTACATCACCCAAAAAAATAGTTTAATTTCATGTTGGTAGTTTATTATATGTTTTTTTCATTTTTGGATACCCTTTTCATCATAATTTAATTCCCAACTTATGGTTTTTCTTTTCTATTCCTAGGTTCAAAGATATTATAGTTTTAGTCTCCTAGAATTGCACTTGAAAACCTTCCAAGTCAGATTTGAGGCACTAGGCTGTCTCAAAAAGGCCCCAAAACTTTTCAAAATTGGCATAGTGTATTTTGAGAACTTTCTTGACTTCGAGACCTTTCCAATAGTTCAAACGGTTCAAAAAATGGAGTCCTAGATCAAAAGTTATGGCTTTTGGAAGTTGGCGCACTTTCCAGAAGATACTAATTTTCGAATGTACTTTTGAAATTTGAATTTCAAGTTGTAATTTTCAGCACCAGACTACCAAATACTCAAATTTGAATGTTGTTTTGGTTCCAAACTAGAAGGGAGCTCTATTTATTAGCGGGTTTCTAATTTTTGGTGTAGCTTTTTGGGGACAAGTTCGCATACTGCAAAAATGGGTTTTTTTCTATAATTTTGTAGTTTGCATATTTCCAGAACTTGAGGGTATCAGATCCTCTGCATGTAAGAAAATCATTTTCAGAATAGTAAAATAACATTCTTTATTTGGTGTGTTAATTTTGTGTCTCAGATTGCACCATCGTCAAGTGGTACTATGTCTCGGGTTGCACCCTCATTAGGTGATACCACCCAACGAGGGTGCAACCTGAGACACAAAAAATTAATACACCAAAAAAAGAATGTTATTTTATTATTCTGAAAATGATCTTCTTACATGTAGAGGATCTGATATCCTCAAGTTCTAGAAATATGCAAATTACGAAATTACAGAAAAAAACCCCTTTTTGCAGTATGCAGACTTGTCCCCAAAAAGCTACACCAAAAATTAGAAAGCCGCCCATAAATAGAGCTGCATTTTTAGTTTGGAGACAAAACAACATTCAAATTTGAGTTTTTGGTGATATGGCGCTGAAAATTACAACTTGAAATTCAAATTTCAAAAGTTCATTCAAAAATTAGTATCTTCTAGAAAGTGCCCCCACTTCCAGAAGCCATAACTTTTGATCCGAGACTCCATTTTCCAAACCGTTTGAACCATTGGAAAGGTCTCGGTGTCAAGAACGTACTTGAAATTTTCTATGCCAATTTTGATGAGTTTTGAGGCCATTTTAGGACAGTTTAGTGCCTCAAATCTGACTTGAAAAGTTTTCAGGTGCAATTCTAGGAGACTAAAACTGCAATATTTTTCAACCCAGGAATAGAAAAGAAAAACCATAAGTTGGGAATTACATTATGATGAAAAAGGTATCCATAAATGTAAAAACATCTAAAAAAATACCAACTTGAAATGAAGGTCTTTTTTTGGGTGATGCAGGATTGCCCTTACACCACTAGATGCTCTTGCATCAGACACCCAGGGTAGTTTGAAAAGTGACCTCATCACATCTCAGATGGTTAAGGAAAACCCAAATGGTCAACCTCTACCTTAGATAGCCAAGATGAATCTTCCATAGGCCTTCCTTTCCATTCACTAGATATTCTTCATACTGCCTGTTTCTAGTACTCCTTCCCACACAGCTATCTAGGATTGCTTCAATCTCATCCTTCTCTAAAGTAGGTGCTAGAATGTCATACTGTCCCATTGTTGGTGCATCCTCTAGACCACATTCATGATACTCTTTCAAATATGAAATGTTCATCATAGGGGAAATGCTGACTCCATTTCGCAACTCTACTTCATATGCATTCCCTGAATCATGCTTCAAACGCTTGTAGGTACTAAATTTTGTCATCTTCAATTTGTTATAGGTTCCCACTGGAAACCTTTCTTTCTTGAAGTGGACATTACTTCATCACAAATCTAAAACTGCTTATTCCTCCTTTTTTGATCTTCCTTGGCCTTATACTACATATCCATGTCTTATTAATATGTTATCTTACTTTCTCATTTATATCCTTGATGTGCTCTACAAAATGTTTAGATTAGACACTTATCATCTTCTCTTGGACCATCTTCCTCAATTCTGGAGTTGTTCTGTGGTTTCCTCCATAGATAATCTGGAATGGTGATTTACCAGTGCTTCTATTGACAAAATTGTTGTAAGTAAATTCTACCTGTGGTAAGATCAAGTCCCATCCCTTGGGTTTATCTCCTACCAAGCATCTCAGTAGGTTACCTAGACTCTTGCTGAGAACCTTCGTCTGCCCATCTATCTATGGATGGTGTGCAAAACTGAACTTCAATTCCCTTTTCAATTTCTTCCACAAGGTCCTCCAAAATTATCCCATAAATTTGGTGTCACGATTTGAGACAATACTCTTTGGAAAACCATGTAGTCTCACCACCTCTCTAAAGAACAGGTTAGCAATGTGGACAGCATCATGGGTCTTTTGACATGGAATGAAATGCGCCATCTTCAAAAACCTATCAACCACCACAAATACTAAATCATTCCCTCTTTGTGTCCTTGGAAAACTAAGAACAAAGTCCATACTTATATCCTCCCACAACCTCTCTGGTACAGGTAAGGGCTGATACAACCCTGTATTCTGGCTCACTCCCTTAGCCATCTTACATATCCTGTAACTTTGTACAAACTTCTTCACATCTTGTGACAACTGAGGCCAATAGTAATGTTCACTGATAATGGCTGCGGTGTTATCCCGACCAAAATGTCCTACCATTCCTCCACTGTGCTTCTCCTTTATAAGGTTCTCCCTCATGGAACTCCTCGGAATACATAGTTGACTTCCCTTAAACAACATGCCATCCTGGATTATGAAATCCAACTACTTTCTCCTGTCCACTGTAATAGGCTCCTTGCAAGCTTTCCAAACCTCTACAAAATCAAGATCTTCTACATACAATGTCTTGAGTTCATTGAACCCAACCACTTCAATCTGCATCCCTAGCATCAATTTCTGCCTCCTACTTAAGGAATTTGCAACCCTATTCGACCTCCCACTCCTATGATATTGTAATGCTTGATGATCAATATACAAAAAAATTCCTTCAGCAACAAATGATGCCTCCATTTCTTTAGTCCTTGAACTATTGCATAAAATTCTTGATCATATACATAATACTTTCTCTTGGCATCATTTAAATTTTCACTAAAATAGGCAATGGGATTACATTCTTGGCTCAACACTGCTCCAATGGAACAACCACTAGCATCACAATCCACCTAAAACACCTTATTGAAATATATGACGACTAGAACAGGCTGCTCTATCACCTTTTGTTTCAACAGTTCAAAACTTTTCGCTGCTCTAGTGCTCCACTTGAACTCTTTTCTATCCCCTCTCATTATTTTATTCATGGGTGCACAATTACTACTAAAGTTTCTAATGAACTTTTTGTAAAAACTAGCAAAACCATGGAAAGATCTCACCTCAGTAGCAGTTCTTGGGGTAGGCCATTCTAGAATAGCCTTCACCTTCTTTGGATCTATTTTGACACCTTCTGTTGAGACAACAAACCCCAAGTACACTAGCTCCTTCTTCACAAAACTACACTTCTTCAGATTAATCAACAATTTATCCTCTCTTAACTTATCAAAGGCTCTCCAAATATGCATCAAATTCTCACCCAAATTTTTATTGAAAATCAAAATATCATCTAAATACACAATAAAAAAACTTCCTAGAACTCTTTCAGTACCTCTATCATGAGCTACATGAACGTGCTTGGTGCATTCGTTAGCCCAAAAGGCATGACTACCCACTCTAATAAGACCTCTTTAGTCTTGAAGGCAGTCTTCCATTCATCTCCCTCTCAAATCCGCATCTGGTGATAACCACTCTTTAGATAAATCTTTGTGAAGTACTGAGCTCCACTAAAACAGTCCATCAGGTCATCCATCATTGGCAGGGGAAATCTATCCTTGATTGTTATCTTGTTTATGGCCTAGGGGTCTATACACATCCTGCACTCCCCATCCTTCTTTGGTGCTAGTATTGTAGGTATTGCACATGGGTTCAGGGTCTCTCGAATCAAACCCTTTCTCAATAACTCCTGAACTTGTCTGTTTAAGTCCTCATTTTTTGCTGGAGTCATTTTGTGAGTTTTCTTATTTGGCAATCTGGCTCTAGGGATCAAGTCAATCTGATGGCTGGTCTTCCTCACTAGTGGTAAAACCTCAAGTACGTTATCAACAACAATATCCTGAAACTCATCCAACAACCTAGAAAATTCTACTAGCACCTTCTCACTATCCTCCATACCCACTCTAGGAATCAATGCATAGTACACACGCTCATGCTTCATACCTTCTAAAAAATTTCTTCCATCAATATAATAGATTCTAGCACTACTGCATACCTTTTCTTTAGCCTCCTTTAGGGGTTTCAACTTGTGACGAACCCCATCCTTCATCAGGGAATAAGTGATTGCATGGCCATTATGTATAGCTCACATGTCGAACTGCCACGACCTCCCCAACAACATGTGACATGCATCCATGGGGATGATATTGCAGAGTACCTCATCATGGTAGCTCCCGATCTTGGACCTCACCAGGCACTACTCATGGACCAAAACTTTGTGGTCCTTCTGTAACTAGGCAATCTAATATGGATGTGGTTCCTTTCCCTCTTCAGCTTCAACTTTATAACCATCTCCTCTGACACTAGATTATCGGTGCTCCCACTGTCAATGATGACATCACAACATTTTCCTTCATATTTGCATCTTGTACGAAATATATTCTTCCTTTGTTCAGGTTCCCTCTCTTTAGTCACCAGTGCTCTTCTAATCACTAGGGCTTCTCCCCTTTCAGCATCATCTAATGTTTAGATTGAGCCTCCCCATCTGCATGTGCAACCCTTCCATGACCTTCTATCCTTTTGTATTCCCTTCCTTGATCTTGCAGACATTCATAGGCCCAATGTCCTTCTTCACCACACTGGAAACATGTTCCTCTGAAATCACCTCTTCTGGATCCTTGTCTAGATCTCACTCATCATATACCTCTTTGATCACCACTGTTTTGATCATGAGGGCAGTAGAATTTATCATTCTTTTGGTTTCGACTGCTACCCACATCTTCATTTTCCTTCTCATGCATCACCATTTCGGTGTCCAGAAGATCTTCCACTACCCTTTCTGCTCTAACCTCCTTGTCCTTTTTTCTTGCTTTCAAATATTTTGTTTAGCTTCTCTTCAACTTTCAGAGCAAACCGGTATGCATCCTCAATGGTGGTCATTTTGACCAGGCTTAGCTCCTCCTGAATGCTTGGTCGTAACCCATTAATATAACGGGCTACCTTCTCCTTGCTGGCCTCTATATAAGCCATTCTAATGATCATCTTTTGAAAATATTCAGTGTATTTTTTCACAGATTTGCTTCCTTTCTTCAACCCTTACAATTTCTTCAGCATATCTAACTCGTAGTGCACTGGTATGAACTTGTTTTTCAGTTTCTCCACCATGCGATCCCATGTAGTGATCTTGTCATTCCCTCTTCGGTTTCTTTCCAACTAGACCTTTTTCCACCAAATACTGGCATGGCCCTTCAGCTTCATTTTTTGCAAACTTGACCCGATCTAGGTCCTCTATCTCCTCATACTCAAAATATTCTTTCAACTCATTGATCGAGTCAATCAACTCTTTCGAGTTCAGACTTCTGGAATAATTGAGGACTTTTTCTCTAAGGTTTTTCTTGATCTTAGAAATGGCCCTTATCATCCACATTTGGTCTCAATCAATTGATTCTTCTTCCTCTTATTCATCCTCACTTTCCTCTCTCCTTCTTAGGTTTAACCCTCTTCTCATCTGCTCTCGGAATGCATCAATTTGTCTCTAGAGGGCTTTGAAACCCTCGACTTCCAGTGGATCTCTTCCACCATCATTTATGTCACCTCAACCACCTCTGGCACCACCACACCTACCAGGAATCACTCTTGCAGGAATCTCTCTTGACCTCAATCCACAACCACTATCCTGGTGTGAATTGCCTCATGATCGGCGATCTATCTACACGCTCAAGAAAACCTCGCTCTGATACCACCTGATGAGGGTGCAACCGGAGAAAGAAAATTAACACACTGGATAGAGAATGTTATTTTATTATTCTGAAAATGATCTTCTTACATGCAGAGGATCTGATATCCTCAAGTTCTAGAAATATGCAAACAACAAAATTACAAAAAAAAATCCCTTTTTGTAGTATATGAACTTGTCCCCAAAAAGCTACACCAAAAATCAGAAACCCATCCATAAATAGAGCTCCCTTTTTAGTTTGGAGGAAAAACAACATTCAAATTTGAGTTTTTAGAGGTCTAGCGTTGAAAATTACAACTTGAAATTCAAATGTAAAAAGTACATTTGAAAATTAGTATCTTCTGGAAAGTGTGCCAACTTCCAGAAGCCATAAATTTTGATCTGAGACTCCATTTTTTGAACTATTTGAACTGTTGGAAAGGTCTCAAAGTCAAGAACATGCTCAAAATCACTATGCTAATTTTGGCAAGTTTTGGGCCCGTTTCAGGACCGTTTAGTGCCTCAAATCTAACCTTGAAGGTTTTCAAGTGCAATTCTAGGAGACTAAAACTATAATATCTTTCAACCCAGGAATAGAAAAGAAAAACCATAAGTTGGGAATTACATTATGACGAAAAGGGTATCCAAAAATGCAAAAACATCTAAGAAAACAACCAACATGAAATGAAACTCTTTTTTTGGGTGATGCAAGATTGCCCTTACACCACTGGATACTCCTATATCGCCTATCGACTGATCGTTGCATGCCTACGCATTCGACTGCTATTTTATATAACTATAGATCTAAAACTATACATAGATCATAAGTGTGTTTCCTAGATCCAAGTTAGTAGAAAGTAGACTACAATAATTATTTTTTTCTTAGTGTTTTTTGTATAAATGTAAAGATAGGTGATATATAGGAGAAAACTTAGAGAATTTTTCAAATCACAAGGATCAAGTTATCTTTAGTAAGGACTCTAATAGACTAGTTGAGTAACCAAGTACACAATGAATTTTAATATGAGCTCACAAAAAAGAAAATGCATAAAATATTCTCTTTTAATTACCCCAAAATAATTCACTCTTATATTTATTTTATAAATATTTTTTTGAAAAAGGAATTAGGGTGTTTTTCAATATTGGTTACTTTTCTTCCTTTTTAAGAAAAGAATGTGAGAGGACTTGAAAGTATATTAAAAGAATGCATGCAATTACCCCAAAATAATATCCTTTTATATTTATTTTATAAAGTATTTTTTAAAGAGGGAATTTGTGTTTTTTTCAATATTGGTTACTTTTCTTCCTTTGTAAGAGGACCTAAATGAAATATTCAAGCTTGGGAAACAATAAGAGATGGATATTTTTGCAAAAAGGATTTCTATTCTTTAGGAGGCGTAAAAGTAATCCCTAAAGCCCTCATTGAACAATTGTCTCATCTTCCTTGATAGAATGGTGTTAGGGGAACCACAACATAGATGCTAGATGGTAAGGATTGAGGAAGAATACCTAGTCTAAGTTGAGGTTCATTCACTACTAATGGATTAGGAAAAAAACCATCATAGCAACTAGAGATTTAGGAGAATCAATTGGTATATTGGTAAGGGATAATTGAGAAATAAGATTAGCTTAAAATTATTGATACGATAAAAATAGAGAATCTTCACAAGGTCAAGTGGGTTGGGAAAAAATTAATTGAGGGAAAATTTTCCATGAATAGATAAAGGATTAAATCCACTATGATAAATAGTATGTATGTTTCTTGAAAATGGAAATTTAAAAAGTTTATGAATAGCTACTACACCTTGTTATTCTCAGTTATTATCAAGTATTTTCATCATATTTCATATCATATTCTTCTATTGTGCAAGTAATTTCATAAAAATAGCTAGCAGGATTGAATTCATGGAGGTAAGTGATGGATGACCTAACCTCATAAAACATGATCTAAGTTTGGGATTATGATAAATAGAACATCAATTTTTTAGGTCTAACTTTAATTGGTAGGGTTAAAGAAACAATATTAGAGAGATTAGAACCATCATGAGATTTTAATGAAACTTTTGATTTTTCATATTGTCTTGATATAAGTCATGTACATAAAGAAGTTCTTTTGTGATCACATTCACTAAATATATAGATCAATGAGTATTCCCCATGTGAATTGACCATTAATTCTATCAACATTTGATGTAGATAAGACCATCAAGTGGATGTATAGAAGCCTGAATATGGTTTAATATAATATTGAGTAAGAGTTTAGGTTGGTCTTAGTGAGGATGAACATCAATCATGTTTAGTATATTAGGTATGTTATTCATAATCATTTTCTTCAACAAGGTTAGTTGAATGACTTGGTAATGGATTGGTAGATATTTATAAATTTCATTAGGTGGTACAACATGTTTGTTATCTTTATAATTCTCACCAGGCAACTAGATGAAATTAGATTCAATGAGGTCTTGCTGTTGGTTCATAAGACACGTACATCTCTCCACATAATGACCAGGTGTAAATTGATATTGAAAAAAAAATGAGGAGTTTGAGGTTTGGTGCTATTAATAGGTCTAATGGGAGGAAACTTTGAATTATAATCTTGTTAATGAATAGAATCATAATATAATAAAGATAATTAATTAACTATGATAATTGTCTATCTCTTAGTTTAAATTTGTATGGTGTTATAGATGCAATGAAAACTTGTGTTTAGATGTTAGTGGAAGTTGGGGGTGTTTACTTTGTTGAAATTTTTTATTTTCTTTCTTGAATGATTGATAATTAGAATGAGTAATGGCTTTGAATCGACTATTAGGATCCAATGTAGGTGAACCATCATACTGACTAATCAAAATTTAATAATCATGAAGAGTAGTGAATAAATGTGTGAATGAAGGATATCTCCTTAATAAGATCTTATTCTGAATGTTAGGCTATAAATTTCTAATAAAGAATCATTTTATATTAGCGTCCAAGAGAGAATATAAATTTTGAGAATAAAGAGCTTGGTATCATCCTCTAAAATCAGTCACTTTTTCTTTAGGTCCTTTTTGCAATGGACCAAATCAATTAATGTAACTTGAGTCACAATGATTGCACAAAAATGTTGAAGGAATTCATTAAAAAAATATGTGAAAGAAGTTATTTGATTATTAGGTAATGAGAAAAACCATTCTGAGGCCACGCATTTCAATGATCAAGTAAGTAGATTAGGTAAGATAGCATCATTAAAAGGGAAATCACTACATAAAGTAGTAAATATTGATATGTGATTATTAGGATCTCTTTTTCAGTATACTTCTCAAAGCATGATATTTTAATTTTTTGTGGGATAGGCATTTTTAAGATGGAAAATTACAATGGACTATATGTAAGGTATGTTGGAGGATTGGAAAGAGATTGTGTTGTTATCATGTTTGAAATTTATTGTTATAAACAGGAAATATTTTGTAAAAAAATATTTGTGGTGATATTCAAGTTTGTGACATGTTTTGAGAATTCCTAGAATGTGTAGGATAGTTGTTGATGATTGGAGGATTATTATTTTGAAATTTGATGAGAGGAGAAGTGAATGGTTTTGTGGTAGATGATGAAGTAAAGTTATGATGATTTCCACTAGAAAGTCTAAAACTAGTGTAAAGACATTTACTATATTGTGTGGTATATGTTATGACTGGAGAGGTTAAAGTAGGAGTAAAATGAATGATTTTAGGAGAGGATATTGTCTTCCACTTTGAGAATTGGGAAGGATTTTAGAATAAATAGCTTATATAGGGATATTGAGTTCAACAATATGAGCTACATGATGTGTAACACTTCTATTCATTTTGAATCATTGATTAAATTTCTAAGGTTATCCACAAGAGGAAAAATTTCTCCAACCAAGGATCAAGTACTTAGGTATAATTTAATACTTTCCAAGTATTCATATAACTTTCACAGTTTATATTTAGGATAATGTGTAACAATAGTATCCAATTCCAACTGAATGGCTACTGGGGAAGAATAAATTGGTAAATTGAGTAGGGATAGGATAAAAGATTGATTGAGTAGTTGGGTATGTGCAGGGTCATGATGGGCCAAAAAGTGGCAATATGATGGGTATGTTTCTGGCAACTTTATTTTTACCCAAAATTGATAAAAAAAAAAGGGTTTTTAAAGGATATTCTCATATTTCCACCAATATAAATTATGCTTTACTTTGAATTTAATAAGTAATATTATTCATTTTCTATTCAAATTACTAAAGTCTTGATTGATAGACTGATTGAAAAACATGTATAGCTTTCAAATGGTATTTTTTTGAATTCAAAACTTGTCACATTCTATGTGTCATATACTCTAGCATTAAAAAAAGAAAAATGAATTTCATGAATTTTTGACCAAGTTAAGGTGGTCGGCATACAAGTTTTTTATATTTTTTAAAAGTCATACTAAAAATTCATAATTAATTATTTACTTGGAAAAAAATAACAAAAAATATGCATCACATCAGAACATGAGTCCTCTATTTATATCTAAAATATTATAAAAAAATATTATCATTTTATTGTGGTTAGGTGGTCAGATAGACACCTACTTATTTTTTCCATGAAAGTTAAGTACTACTCCATTGAAATTTCAAATTTTCACCAAATAGATTTTTTTTTTTTTAAAGAAACCTAGTAGCTTAGAAACTACATTCAATTTGCTATAGATTCTCTTGTTACCTATTTTTGAAATAATATAGATAACTTATTCAAATTTTTACATGAAGTTTCCTAACTCTGATTTTTCTAATTTTTTTGCCAATTAAGGGCCTTTTTTTTCCATGATGATCCTGCACATACCCAGTTGTAATTCCTTCAGTGAAAGAGTTAAACAACTCAAGCTCAATATGAGGTGTAGTTTTAGCACGTGAAGTATTGAGTCTATAATTTTATCTCACAAGAGTATTTGATATAGAGCACTAGGTCATTAAGATCATAAGTTAATTACAAGATTCAAGACACATAATTGTTCATGAAATGAGGAGAAAGAAAGATGATGATGATGATGATGATGATAGAAGAAGAAAAAATACTTACAGAAAGAGGATGTATCTAAAAAAATATTATATAGACACCATTATATCTAAAATTCAAGATAAAATGGATAGGACCAGGGTGAGGGTGCCCTAGTCCGAGAATGAGGATTTTGAAAATTTGGAAAAGTAATGTAGGGGAGACGTCCTAGTATCCGTCAAGGATAACTTTATGCAACTATAGAATTCGAACCATATGTCGAATCGACAAAATTTTAATTGGTTTTATTCACTCATGATTTAATTGCTTATAACTATTGTTTTGGCTTATTGAAAATTTGGTCAAATGTGGGAGTGTTCGATATGTGCATAGGAGTCAAAAAGTCACCTTTTAGAGTTGTCGTCCATTCATTGCCACCTAGCATCTCGACTGCTGCTTGCTATAACCACAATTTTTTTTTTAAAAAAGCCTAATTGTGTCACTATTAAAATGCAATTATAAAATTCAAATTGCTCCAAATTACTCAAACACACTCATAGAATAACATAACTATGTTAGTCCTAATAATGGAGTAGAGTGGTAGGAAGCATTCAAGTAGGAAGAGATTTGAGAGAGGTTTTTTGAACTCTTTGGAGGAAGGAATTGAAGATGGAGAGGATTTAGATGTAGATACAAATAGTTCAGTGGTCGCTGTGGATTTCTCTGTTATGGCTATGGTGGAGGATGCTTGTTTTGCGTGTGATCTAGGGTCTATCTTGGAGACATTTGTTTTGGTTGGATACTTGTTCTCTTATCTCTACAGGCCTATTGTTTAGGCATCTTTTCTTTGTAGACAACAACTCTTTCTTTTTCCTTGCGTTTCTTGTGGAGAGGGATTTTCTGGTATCTTCCTCTTCTCTAGGGTACTGGTGTTGCTTAGCATATGGAAGGATTTTGGTGGGTGGACTCTTTCGCACTTAGCTGTTGCATCCCTTGTTGTTTGTTGGTTGATTCCTAGCTCAAGCAGTGGATAGATGATGCTTGTGATAAGTGTTGGAATTCTCTTTGTGCTTGCATGGGTTGCCTTGTATGGTTTGGAACTGTTGGCTCTGTTGTCCTATTTTGGAGGGTTTCGGCCTCCTATTTTCTTTCTCTTCCTAACTTTCCTATTTTGTGGTTTGGTGCGAGGCTTATTGCCTCATTGGTGCTTCTTGGTGGACGTTGATCTAGTGTGTGGTTGTGGGGGTTCTTCTAGTGAGGTGGATTGGGTGGAGGACTAGTATATTTTTGGTCCTATTCGGGGTAATGGGATGTCTTGGGGGCTCTTTATGCTAGCCTATCTTCTTTCTAGTTCCTTTTGGATTTCTCTTGGCCTTTTTCTGGTGTCCTCTTGGAGGTGATGGGGTGGTATCTATTTCCTTGGTTATGTTGTGGGCTCTCCTAGTATTTATTTTTTGGACTAGTGGTGTTTCTCTTAGGTTGGCACTATATAGTTTTGTCCTGTCTTTGGCTCCCATCGCCATGATGGGGTAGCTTGGGGGCTTTACGCCTTGGCTATCTCTTAGTTTCCTTCTTGTTGGGGCTCCCTTGTCCCATTTGGGCATAGTTTTTATGATATTTGTGGGCTTGGATCTCTGCCCATCTTTTTTTCTTTGGGGTACAAATTATGGCTTATCTGTAGTTGGTTGGGTTATGCTTTTTGTGTTATCTTGGAGCCCAATTGTGTTCTTTGTTTGACGAGTTCCCTGCTTCCTTCATCCTATACTTGATGCTTTGGATTCCTTGGGGTGTGGTGTTTTCCTTCCCTTCTGACTTCACTCTCTGCTAGGATCTATCGCTTGAGTCTTCTATTGAGGAGGAGATTGTTCCTTTTGAGGTGGAGTTGGAAGCTGTAGTTTTGCTTGACAGTTTTTCTCCTTTACGCTGGCTCTTATTGAGGTGTTTCTTGTGTAAGGAGGAATGTGGTGTTTTTAGAGGTTTTGGCTCTCACTTCTCCCTCTCTTTTGGAGGTTTTGGTGTCCCAGGGGGGATGGTGCTATTAGGAGGCTACTATTAGTGGATTTGAGGGGTGTTGCTACAAGAAAGTTGATTGTGTTATTGAAGGGTGTGTTGGCTTCCCTTGGTTTTTTGTGGTTCGTTTGCTACAGTTCGTGTTTAGGGCCTGGTTATTCAGGCACTTTCTCTAAAAAAATTAGGTTGTAGGCCCATGTGATTTATTTATTGTTTGAGGGTTTTTGGCCCCTTCAAAGTTGTTTCTATGCATTCTATCTTTCAGTGTGTATCTTTTGGTAGATTACTGATGTTGGGCTATTGATTGTCTATGTCTTATCTTTCTGCAGCTTTCTTTGTGTTGTTTGGGGTTTTTGGTCCCCTTAAAATTGGTATGTAAGGGGTTTCTAGTCCCCACAAAAAATGTTTTTCTCTAATTAAAAGCATGCAATTATAATAATTTTATCATTTAAATACACTCAAAAGTGAATGGGTCTAATTCATAGTTTAACATTAGAGGTTTATTTTTGTGCCCATTATAATCCACAACTACACATTAAGCACCAAATATTAACAGTGGATACCACCACACATTCACCCCATTAAATATCCACTTCAGATCTGATGATGGCTTATTTCCCATGGTTTTGTATTCTAAAAAACACATTTTCATCATTTCACCATGCTGGGTGGAAGGTTCTCGATGGCGATGGTTGTTCTGCATGGTTTGAGGTAACGACGAACATCATTCTCCTTTCAAAATGTAAACAATGGTACTTTTGAATCACTTTATTCTACATCTTTTTTGACCCATGAATGGTTTCTTCGTTGATTGAAAAATGATTACTACTTGTTTTACCTAGAAAATCATTCTTCTTCAAGGCCTTTTCGCCATATGTTATTTGAGTTTGTCGGGTCTAGTGGTGGATTCTTTCCCATGGGTTTTTTGGGGTAAAATGATTATCTCCCACTCTCCATATTACCGCATGCTCATGTTCTGGTAAACCCTCCAATGTCTTATGATTTTCTCTGCTAAAATGATGAGGAATCTCATGTGTTTGACCACATGTCTACATAATTTTTTGTATTTTTCTGCTTTGACCTTTTTTCTTAAAAACCCATGTGAATATGGGAATAAATCGGCAAGCCCATGAGGCTTTCAAAAAATGTATGCAAACCCTTTTTTTTTCACCATATATCTGAAAACACTTTCTTGGTTTTTTCAAAATATGTGTGCTTAAGGAATTAATCTCATGAAACGCTTGCCCTATTTTTTCGACATGCATCTAAAAATCCATTTCTGTATTTGTGTGACTAAGGAATTATTATCATGAAAACCTTGCTTACTTTTGTGGATATTTCTAAAAACCCAATTCTGTAATTGTTTTACCTCTGTCAAAATTTCTATTGTATGGATGTCGAATACAACATAGCTTCCTTCATTTAGTGTAAAATATGTTAGTAATTATTGTTAAATGTTTTACCTATGTTAAAATCTCAATACTTTGTATCATATATGAACCTTACTTCATAGCTTTTGTTTTCATTAATTATACATTCTACATTCTACTTATACTTATTTTAATAAACTATGCATTTAATAGTTTTATTTATGTAGTGTCATTTTATTTTTATAAGTAAATGTGGGTCTTTTTTAGTAATGGGTTATTCCTTACAAACCCCATTTACAAATTCAATAATATTTGTGTTCATTTACTATTTTCAATTATTTATCAACTTGCATTTTCATTATATGTTTATATACATGTATATATGAGTGTGTATGTATGTATATATATATCTGTGTGTGTGTGTGTTTGTATTTATTTATATATATGCATGTATGTGTATATATACATACATACAAACACACATACATATATATAAGTGTACACATTCATTTACAAACTCAATAAATTGTGTGTTCATTTACTAGTTGAATACAATAGAATACATCTTAATTATGGAGCTACTCTTGATATATATATATATATATATATATGCATTTATACATGTAAAAATGTATAGTGTATATGAAATGTTTTTATATATGCCAACTGAATACAGTAGAAAACATCTTCATATTCGGTTATTTTTGAGGGTTTATATTTGGCATTTATTTCATAAAAGGATCCTTAATATTTTGTCTCTTGTTCATTCAACAAATCAATATAAGCTTGTAGAAACATCTATTACACTCCTTTATATTCAAAATAAGTGTACACATCATCTTGCATTTTCATTATATATGTGTGTGTGAGAAAGAGTATCCTTTGGTTGTCCAATACAACAGAGTAGCATTCATTTACTATAAAATGTGTTAGTAATTATTGTTATACTTTGTAGCATATATACATGTGTACATTTAAATACATATCAATATGTATGTATTTATATGTATATATATAGGTATACATATAATTACACACACACACACACATAAATATATACATGTATATATATCTATTTATGTACATATATAGGTAAACCCTTGCCAGTTTATTGTTATCTACTCTCCATGGTAAGATGTAATGAAAAACATCATTCTCCTTTCAAAATGAAAACAATGGTACTCTTGAATCTTATTATTCAACACTTTTGTGGACCCTTGAAGGGCTTCATGGCCGTTTGATATTTGTATACATACAACAGAGCAACATACATATATTAGCTTACATTTTCATTGTATTTTTTGGAATTTGTATCCTCCATTCTTGAATTAACACTCACATTTTCATTGTACATTAATAGCTTACATTTTCATTGTATTGTTGGAAATTTGTGTCACTATTAACTTTACTAAACAACTCACATTTTCATTATACTTTTAGCTATTTCTTGGTTAATTGATGGAAGAATCTATTTTATATATCTCGGTTAATTGATAAAATACAAGCATGCATTTTATGTCATAAAAGTGTAGACTTAGACATTCAATTTAATTATATATATGTATACACCTAAAATTGGTCAAGACAATCAATTAACTAAATACCAATTATTTAATTAATAAATCTTTTGTTTCATCTACTTATAAATAAATGTCAAATTTATTTATATAGTTCATATCTTCTAATTCTCCATATCTAAAATCACATTCCTCTAATTTAATTAAATAAAAAAAATTGTATAATTTTTTTTATTTAATTAATTTTCACTAATCCCAAATTTGGAATTCAATCACATGTCTACAACTTTTCATGCCACCTCACCAAGGTCACATGAAATTAAAGAATTCTAATTTTTAAATTAGAATTATCTTCATAAAACTTTTAACACATGGCTTATTCCTTGAACACACTTTATTCCTTCATCCATTTGGCATGTTGTCTTTGGTCAAAGGAACATCCTTCTTGATTCTCTCCATCTCCACCATTAATCACTCATGTTTGAATTTGGACCATTGATCACTGCCACATCACAAGATGCTTTGAAAATCCTATAAATACAACCCTTTTCTACAAAAATTGATCAATTCCACATTTGAGTAAAGCTAATATGCAAGAAAAGCTTTGGAGCATTGGAGAATTTGTAGTTTATAGTTTGCATTGTAGCATCATGTTAATGTTGGAAATATATGTCTCAATCCCACAAGTTGAAACCTCTATTAGAGCAAAGTCAGCGTGACATCCATCATGTCTGGCTGACTAGTAGATTGGTAGCATTGTGTTTTGATCAGGTCGTTGTGACCTTGCAAGAGTCTCACTGAACGGTTACATTTTGGAGTCTATCGCTGTGACAAGATTCTATTGTTGTGACCTCTTATTGCATGGAGATCTCTGGCTGACAGGCCATTCAATCGTATGTCAGGATAACCTATGGTGGCTCGGTGAGAAGTCTTATCGATTAATAAGTATTGCCGATAGTATGTTATATCTTTTGGTCTTCAGTGTATCCTATATTCTATCAGTAAGAAGTCTTGCCGATATGCAAAGCTCTCACCGACGGAGCTTCAAATGTTGGTCATCGGTGTAACACGGTGGTTTTAGTAAGAAGTCCCAATGACTTTGGTGAGTCTTGTCGATGATGAGAAGCCTTCAGTATAGCTCTTAGTGAATGGTGGTCTCGATGTAACTTAGAAATCTTGAAGTAAAGTCTCAGCGAAGGAAAATAGTCTTGGCAACTGTTGATGGCTTGGTATAACATAAGATATCTCGGTGTAGCCTCTTAGCGAGTGGTAAGTCTTGCTGATAGGAATTTTGAGATTGTTGTGACTTTGAATATCGGTATGTGGTCTCACCGAAGAGCGATAGTCTTATCGAATGGAAAACTCACGGCTGTGTGACTTTGAGGCTTCGGTATGACGTCTCAGTGAAAGTGATATGTCTTGGTGAAATGGAAAAAGGTGAGTGATAGCTCTTTGGACTCGATGTAACATCCTGGAAATAGGATGGAGTCTTCGCGATATCAAGTGTTTACTGTGTTGGCATCGGGGAGACACGTTCAGTGTCTCACTGATATGACAACACAGCTTGAAGCCGTTTGACCGAGTGAGACTTTTTGATGTGGCATCTCATGGACGAATAGGAGGAGCTGAATGGGAACCGTTGGAAGACAGTCTATTGTGACTGTTCTATAGGGAAGGTCGACAGATAGGAAACGCCATGAATATAGTTTGTAATTGCAAATGCCAAAAGGTTCAGTTGGTTCGATCAAGAGTTGTATGAATAGTTCGAATTGTATCAGTGGATGAATTCTATTCTATGTAGACTGTAAGTTGAAGGTTCTTGTACAAAGATTGTTCATGGTGAATGTTGCTGTAAACAAACACCAGAAAGATAAGTTTGGCATTTGTATGTAATCTCCATTATTGTAATACAAAGTGATTTCTCTTGGTGTGGTGGGCTTTTCTCCCATAAGGGTTTTGCCACGTATATCTGGTGTTCATATGTGATTGTCAAATAATCTGTTTCTGTTATTGCTTTCATGTGCATCTCAATTAGACTGTAATTGTAAAATTTAAAAGTGTATCTACATTCTTCTCTGAGGTTTTGACGTTAGGAGAGTTGTTTCTACATTTAATTTTCCTTACAAGTGGTATCAAAGCCTGACCAATTGTGTTATCCTTGTGGGTACGTTGGGTTTTTTGAGTGAATTTTGTTTAGTGAGAGTCTTGTAGAGTTTCCTATTTTTGATTATAGGTTGAGATGGCTAGCACGTCAGGACAGATTGAAATAGAGAAATTCAATGGTAGTAACCTTGAGTTTTGGAAACTCAAGATGGAGGATCTTCTAGTTGATCGTGATCTCTTGATTGTTGTATCTAGAACTAAACCTACAAGAATGAAGCAAGAATATTGGGACCTTGTAGATAGAAAGTTTAAGGGGCTGATAAGGCTCTGTTTGGTAGACTTTGTTCTTCTGAATGTGCATGAGGAGAAGACTACATCTTCCTTGTAGAAGAGTTTGGCGTCTATTTATCAAGGGAAGTCCTTGGTGAGTAAACTGTTCCTGAGGAATCTAAGCTGTATAGTTTGAGAATGCAAGAAGGAGGGTCTGTAGTTGATCATTTGAACACATTTAATATGTTGATTGCTCAATTAACATATGTTGGTGTAAAAATTGAAGAAGAGGATCATTGTATGCTTCTATTGTGTTCTTTGCCAGACTCTTGGGATCATTTGGTGATGGCTATTAGGAGTACAACATCGAGTTTCAAGATGGAATATGTTGTTGGTTCTTTACTGTCAGAAGAGATGAGAAGGAAATCTTCTAAGATGGCAAAGGAAGCTCTTGCTATCAGAGGAAGGTCAAAAGAGAAAGTTAAGAAGGACAAGAAGTCCAAATCAAAATCAGAGGGGAGATCAAAGTCTCCTGGAAAGAAGTCCAAGGTGAAGTGTTGGAACTGTGAGCAACCTGGTCATGTCCGAAAGGATTGCAAATAGGAGAAAAAGAAAAAGAAGAACTTTTCTGATAGGGTGATCCCATAATAGTGGTTTACAATTTTTGGCCAAACTCGACACTGAAATTATTATTTTTAACTAAATCTTCACATTCGGGCACCTATAGCGGCTAAACTGTGAGGAATTTGAAGATGGTGCAAACTAGAGTCTCATCAAATTTTGTCTGTAGATTCTAAAATATTTTTTCAAAATTTTTGGAATCAAATTGCACTTCTTTTTCCATCTCCCACGAAAATAGATTTTTTTCAAAACAACATTTTTAAAAAGTGACGCACACCGTATAACGCATAACTTTTTTCCATGAAGGATAAAATTCTAATTCTTTCAAATTTAGATTTGTAACTCGATATCTAGTGCTTCCACTTGGTAGATAGTTTTTTATTGAATATTTTTTCTTAATCAAGTTTCAAAGTCAAACAAATTACAATTCAACACAGCATGTATAACGCGTAACTTTTTTGTATATGTCAAATTTTAATTCAATTTTTTTTGTTGGATCAAGGACTTCAATATTTGGTGCACTCATATTTTTCAAATTTTTTTTGATAATCTTCTATTTTTCCACATGTGAAGAACAAAGAAATTCATTTTGATGAAAAACCTATGTTTAATAAAACTTAAAAACAAATACATAACAAAACCAAAACATATTAAAATTATATTCATTGGATAGCTTGTTCTGAGGAATACCATAATCATTTGAAATAAACTTTAAATGAATTCATTTGATCCCCCAAAATCTAAATCAAAAGTTATTTTATCAGCATTTTGATAGGTGTAAAGGAGACACATTTATAGGTATGGTTTAAAACTAGCGAGGTTTTATCCAAGGGGGTTTGATCTAAGGTGATTTGATCAAACCCTCTTCAATTGGAATCCTTAAAATAGAACTTTTTAAGGCTCAAATCATTATATTTTCTAAAAATATGTGATTTCAGCTAAAATTCGTTCCTCTCAGGAATTGTAAACCACTATTATGACAGCACCCGATAATGATTCTTCTTAGGCTGATTCAGACACCTTCATTGTAGCTTTGGCTACACAGGCATCAGATGATGTCTGGTTGATTGATTCTAGAGAATCTTTCCACATGACATCTCATAGAGACTAGAGTTTATGAAGTATGAAGAATATGATGGTGGAAAGGTGTACTTGGAAAGTGATTCAAATTTAGAGATTATTGGTCGTGGAAGAGTCAGGATCTAATTTCCTAATGGCAAAGTAAAGGGGATTAAGGATGTTATGCATATACCAGGTTTGGCTCAAAATTTTTTTTATGTCAGTAAGCTGAATGATATCAGAGTACAAGTCATGTTCTTTGGAAATGGCTGCAAGATGACTAGAGGCTCTATGGTGCTGGCTAAAGGTGCTCGAATTGGTACCCTATACAAGCTAGATGCACATGTTGTTCAATGTAATAGTGTCTCTGGAAAGTCACTGAAAGCTACTCATGGAGGTAAAGAGGGGAATATCCCTAATTCTGTAAACTCTATGGAAGTAAAACTTCCAGTAGAGAAGACTATGCTCTGGCATCATAGGCTAGGCCACATAGAAGAAAAAGTTTTAAAAACCTTGGAGAACAAAAACCTAGTTGAGGGACTTGAAGATTGTAATCTTGAATTTGAATTCTATGAACATTGTATATATGGAAAACAACACTGTGTTTCATTTTATTCTAGTCCTCATAAATCTTCTGGTTTGCTAGATTATATTCATTCAGATGTATTTGGTCCAGTGGATGTTCCTTCATTGTCTAAGTCAAGATACTATGTGTCGTTCATTGATGATTATTCAATAAGAGCATTTGTTTATTTTTTGAAAAGTAAATCAGAAGTGTTCAGTCGATTTAAGGAATTTAAGAACCTTGTTGAAAATTAGACTAGTCAAAAAATAAAATATTTAAGGACTGATAATGGCGGTGAATTTTGTTTTGATGAGTTTGAAAGATATTGTAAAGACCATGGGATTAAGAGACATAAGACTACACCTTATACTCCACAGCAGAATGGAGTTGCAGAAAGATTCAATAGGATAGTGATGGAGAGAGCACGAAGTATGTTGAGTAGTGTTGGCTTGGAGGAGAAGTTCTGGGATGAGGCTGTATGTACTGCATGTTATTTAATTAATCATTCTCCAAATTCTACTCTTGTTGAGAAAACACCTTTGGAAGTGTGGTCTGGTAAGAATCCCTCTCTTAGACATATTTGAATCTTTAGCTGTGAGGCATATGCATATGTGCTAGATGTGAAAAGATCTAAATTGGAGAACAAGGCTATCAAATGTATTTTTATTGGCTATAGTGCTATCATAAAGGTATACAAACTTTGGAATCTTGATACGGAGAAGGTTGTATACATCGGAAGTGTAATATTTTGTGAGATGAAACCCTCCACCTTGGATCTCCAGTCAGAGACAAAGTCATAAAACAATAAGGATGTAGTTGAAATTCCTCCTACACCATAGAAAGAGGAATTGAAAATTCAAAATGTACCTAAAACTAAGGAGAGCTCAAATGGTTCTGAAAGTTCTGAAGAAGAACCTCAGCCTCAGCCAGTGAGAAGGTCAACTCATGAAAGAAAACAACCTGATAGGTATGGGTTATCTTTGATTGATTCTACTTATGCCTATGCTTTAATTTCTAGCACTGATGAGCCTAGGACTATGAAACAGGCATTTGAAATGTCTGATTCAAACTCTTGGTTGGAAGCCATGAACAAAGAGATGGCATCATTAGAAAAGAAAGAAACATGGAGTTTGGTGCCCTTGTCTAAAGGCAGAAAAATTGTTGGCTGCAAATGAGTATTTAAGAAAAAGATTGGTTTGGATGGCAGTGTAGAAAAGTACAAGGCAAGACTGGTTGCAAAGGGTTATTCCTAGGTTGAGGGAATTGATTATGGGGAGATTTTTTCTCCTGTAGCAAAGTTGACATCTATCTGATTTCTTTTGTCACTTGCAGCAGTGTATGACTTAGAGGTTGAACAGATGGATGTGAAGACAACATTTCTTCATGGTGATCTTGAAGAAGAAATCTATATGTCCTAGCCTAAGCACTTTGTTGAAAAAGGTAAAGAAAAACTAGTATGCAAGTTAAAAAAGTATTTGTATGGGTTAAAGCAGTCACCTAGAATGTGGTACCAGAAATTTGATACTCTTTTATTGTCTTTGTGATTTGTAAAATAAAAATCTGATCATTGTGTTTATTACAAAGCTGAAAGTGATCAAGTTCTTATTATTGCTCTCTATGTTGATGATATGTTGTTCATAGGCAATAGTAAGCTAATGATTTATGATCTTAAGTCTCAGTTGTTTGCTAAGTTTGAAATGAAAGATCTTGGTGCAATAAGGTATATTCTAGGGATGGAGATAACTAGGGACAAGAGTTGTAAAAAAGTTTGGCTAAGTCAAAGTAAGTATATCAGGACTGTTATTGAGAGATTTTGTATGAATGATTGCAAACAGCTAGTGGTTCTAGTCTTGCAGGGAACGAAGCTATTTGTTGAGAACTATCCAAAAATATCCTACTGAGATGGAGGACATGACCAGTGTACCCTATGCTAGTGCGGTTGGTAGTCTCATGTATGCAATGGTCTATAAAAGGCAAGACATTTCCCAAGTAGTGGGAGTTCTTAGTCAGTTTATGGCTAATCCAGGAAGAACACATTGGGATGTTGTGAAGAGAGTGTTTAGATATTTGAAGGGGACTTCAGATTTTTCTTTTTGTTACCATGGGAACTTGGTTGAATCACATAGGACTCTTAGCATTCATGGATATATAGATTTTGATTGGACAGGGGACATTGATAGCAGGAGATCCACCAGTGGATACATTTTCATGATGAATGGTGGTGCAGTGAGCTGGATGAGCAAGCGGCAGGCTGTATTCGCTTTGTCCACTACAGAGGTTGAATACATGGTAGCTACTCATGCTTGTAAAGAAGCAATTTGGTTGAAACATTTGTGTTCTAACATTGGTTTTGATGCAAGGCAAATAACTATTTTCTATGAGAGTCAAAGTGCAATTTTTCTAGAAAATAACCCTACTTTCAATGCCAGGATGAAACATATTGATGTACAGTACCACTTTGTACGAGATATGGTGGAAGATGGAAATGTTGGTTTGGAAAAGGTTGATACTCTAGATAATGTTGTAGATGCATTGACGAAGCCAGTGAGCACAGACAAGTTCAGGTGGTGTGCCAATTAAATAGGCCTTAGTGCCCATGATTTGAAATTAAGATTTGTTGTGCTCTAGAGGTGCTTGTGTGATCTTCATCAAGTGGGAGATTGTTGGAAATATATGTCTCAATCCCACAGGCTGAAACCTCTATTGGAGAAAAGTCGGTGTTACATCCATCATGTTTGGCCAACTAGCAGATTGGTAGCATTGTGTTTTGATCAGGTCACTATGACCTTGTAGGAGTCTTTCTGAATGGTTACATTTTGGAGTCTATCATTGTGACCTCTTATCACGTGGAGATCTCTAGATAACAGGCCATTCAATTGTATGTCGGGATAACCTACGGTGGCTCAGTGAGAAGTCTTATTGATTAATATGTCTTGTCGACAGTATGTTATATCTTGTGGTCTTTGGCATATCCTATATTCTATTGGTAAGAAGTCTTACCGATTTGCAAAGGTCTCACTAATAGAGGTTCAAATGTTGGTCATCGGTGTAACACGGTGGTTTTGGTAAGAAGTCCCAGTGACTTTGGTGAGTCTTGCCGATGATGAGAAGCCTTCAGTATAGATCTTAGTGAATGGTGGTCTCAATGTAACTTAGAGATCTCAGAGTAACGTCTCAGCAAAGGATGATAGTCTTGGCGACTATTGATGGATTCAGTATAACATAAGATATCTCAGTGTAGCCTCTTGGTGAGCAGTAAGTCTTGCTGATAGGAATGTTGAGATCATTGTGACTTTGAATATTGGTATGTGGTCTCACCGAAGAGCGATAGTCTTGTCAAATGGAAAACTCATGGCTGTGTGACTTTGAGGCTTTAGTATGACATCTCAGTGAAAGTGATATGTCTTGGAAACATGGCGAAAGTTGAGTGATAGCTCTCTGGACTCGATGTAACATCTTGGTGAAAGGATGAAGTCTTGGCAATATCGATTTTTTACTATGTTGGCATCAGGGAGACATGTTTAGTGTCTCACTGATATGACAACACAACTTGAAGCCATTTGACCAAGTGATACTTTTCGATGTGGCATCTCGTGGATGACTAGGAGGAGTCGAATGGGAACCATTGGAAGACAGTCTGTTGTGACAGTTTTGTGGGGGAGTTTGACAGACAGGAAATGCCATGAACATAGTTTGCAGTTGCAGATGCTAAATGATTCAGTTGGTTCAATCAACAGTTGTATGAACAATTCGAATTGTATCAGTGGATGAATTTTATTTTGTGTAGACTGTAAGTTGAAGGTTCGTGTACAAAGATTGTTCATCGTGAATGCTGTTGTAAACAGACACTAGAAAGATAAGTCTGACATTTGTATGTAATCTCCATTACTGTAATACAAAGTGATTTCTCTCCGTGTGGTGGGTTTTTCTCCCATAAGGATTTTCCCATGTATATTTGGTGTTCATGTGTGATTGTCAAATACTTTGTTTCTGTTATTGCTTTCATGTGCATCCCAATTAGACTGTAATTAAAAAATTTAAAAGTATATATGCATTCTTCTCTGAGGTTTTGACATTAGGAGAGTTGTTTATACATCTAATTTTCCTTAAAGTTAACTTAGAATCATGTTTTTCTTTATAGTTGCATTTTAGTTCATCATATCAATAGTTATTTGAGAATATGCAAAATCATTTTAGCTTCTTATCACATCATTTGTATCACATAATCTAACATCATTATCCATTTGTCCATATCTCCATTATAATAGCATCATGGCTTTCATCACTTAGATTTTTTGCATTTTGAATAGCATCCCATTTCTCAAGTTGTTATTTTAACAACCATAGTGCATATACAAAATATGAGAGCCAATATGGTTTAATAAATCCTTAAGAATAGAGAACAATGAAATTTTTTTAGAATTTTAATCTTGTTTCAATTTGATTCAGTTTTATTGATTAAATCTATAATATAATACATCTCATTGGCATCTGTATTGATTTACTAACAATTCCCACATTTCACATACACATAAAATGGTGCCCACCATGGGGAACAACCCCAGTTTTTAACAATTTTTTGGACAAGTTCTTGTGAACATGTTGGATGTGATCTTTTAGCACAACCGTGAGTTCTTTTAGTGCATATGACAACTCTTTCAGCACATCTGGGGTCTATTACTATGCATACGAAAAATATTTTAGCCCATTGGATGACTATTACAACACATACAAAAAGTAATTTAGTGCATCTGACACTTCTTTTAGTGCATATGAGGATTGTTTTAGTGCATCCATGAAGTCTTTTAGCACATACAAAGTTCTTTTAGCGCATTGGGTCATTTTTTTAACACTTTTATAGTCAATCTTAAAATGGTCATATCTTGGTCATATGGAGGTCTTTTTTAGAACTTTTGTTTTTGAAATGAGGTAGAATTTCATAAGATATGTAATGGTGTAGGTGTTTCTTCTAATTTCTTGATATCATCTAATATTTTGAGCATTTATTGCAGGTTTTAAGAGGAACATGGAGCATTGAAGTGAAAGAAAAAGCATTTGATATCCATTGTACTAAATATGCTTGTTAAAGACATTTGTTGAAACTATTAATGGTGTTTGCAAGATCTAGAAATATTATTACTTTCTTTTGATTAAGATAGGAATCTAGCTTAATTAAAAGGTTTAAGAACACCATGTTTTCTATGTTGGATGAATGGTAGGCATATGCTCTCCCCTTAACTGGGTGACCAAAAATCTAGACCCATTCATTTTTTATTTTTTTTATCCATAGAGGCCCTGCCTTGTGGGAAAAAGTAATCACCCAAGGGAATGATCCAATCAGTAACACGGTAAATACAAGCAACCTCAAATCAAGATATAAATGTGGGTACTTGAGGAAAGTTCAAGTATCAAGAGGATTTTTCCAACAAGAAGGGAAACAATGGTCCCTTATTGAATGGATGATCCCCCATGAACGAAATTCCTATACTACAACCCCTTGTTATAGCAAGCCAAAATCCTTAATCTATTTACTAATGTGGAAGGTCTAACCTTTGAAGTCATCCCACATTTTTGCAGCTTTTAGTAGAGATGAAAAGTATGCCATGGGAGATTCATGGGTACTGAATCATGGCTACCCCATAGAAGTAAGTGTCATGGAGGGGAGCCAGTGGGGTCAAGCTTCTAATAATCTACTAAAAGTAGGCACAACTAGAGTAAAATCCAAGTGGGAATCCAGTAAATATTGTCCTACACAACCTTAGGATTGTACATGTTTGATGCGTTTTACCAATGTGTTTTTTAAAAAATTTCAAACAAAACATCACACACTGGATGTGAAAACCTTGATTCAGAAAACATCCTTTGAAACAACCAATTCTCTAACTAGAAAATTGAAAAAATCAAACAAACTTGCAAGAAACTATGACATTTTCCCAATTCAGTGCATCCACTACTTATTTTGGTGCATTTACACCATTCTCTGGCACATCCATATGTTGTTATAATGCATCCACTATATCTTCCAGTGCATCCATTGAATTCTATAGTGCATTCACCCATTACTACAGTGCATCCACCCAATACTTTATCACATTCAAGCTATTCTTTAGTGCATCCAACCAATCATGCAGGGCATTCAAGCTATTGTATAGCACATCCAACCAATCCTACAATGCATTCAATCCTTTTTGTGGTGCATTCAAGCCATTCTATAGCACATCCAAACTATCTTCAAGTGCATTCGTGCAATCTTTTAGAGCATCCAGTTAGCATCAAACCAGAGAGTTAAACTCACCATCTATTTGTCTATTTGAACCAAAAAATCAAACCATCATAGCTAAGACTGAAGAATACCCCCTTCATAGATTTCATCAACCTAAAATAGATGAGGATCAATTGAATGCTTTAGCTCATCAAATGAAAAAACTTCAACAAAAAATCTGGGATATGTAAAGGGAAACAACCACATAGATATATTTGTTGCCAAACATTTTTTCTTTTTCCTTTGAAAAAAATCTAGACATGACACCTTCTCCACCAACAACTATATCATCCAAGTTCAATATCTTTGAATTTTTGAAAAAAAAAAATCAGAAGCCTAGATCTCAATCCTGAAATACAAATGATATTGAAAAATATTACCATGTCATGCATCTATCTTCATCTCCCATAAGTCAAAATAAATCTTAGGATTCTTTCACTCAAGTTAACAATTCCATCCAACCACCTTCTTCTATCATATATTTTATATCCAATGATTCATGTCAATCTCTCAGTCTAAACCATGCTATCATAGACTCCTCTACACCTCAAGATCAAAACATTGTTTCCACTTCATCCAATGATACCAAAATTTCATAAGTTCTTCCAATCTTTGACCAAGACCAAATCTCTCAAGAATTCTATGAATATCCCTTCCTTTCAATTTTCATCCACGATGACTCCCTTCCATCTAAAGAGAAAATTATCCTTTTGAGTTCTTCCACCCCATCTAATGAATTCATACAATATCATGATCCCATTGCATTCTTGGAGCATGCTAATTCTTCCATCCTATCTAATGATGTCCTATCATCTGATGATCATGATATGCTTTCTATAGAATCTCATGATTCCCTTCCTCATCAAGATCAAGATAGGCTTCCATCCAAGGGTATCCCTACATTCCATGAGGATGTTCATCCTTCTCAAGATTAAGATATTCCTTTCACACCACTACACTATGATTCCACACCTAATAAAGAGCAAGCTAATCCATCTTCTACACCTCGTGATCCTTTTCCAAGTCAAGATCAAAACACCCCATCATCCCCATGTCAAGGGACTATCACACCTATACAAGTTATCCATGAACCACACACTTACAAATTGGGATCATCCACCTCTATCTGCTTAGTTTTATTTACAACACCTACCCTTTCATCCATATCATAGCCTCCCCAAAATTGACTTCCATCTGATTTCACAAACAATACATATCCCATTGGTAAACGAATGTGTCAAAGTATGAACTACAAAGGCAAAGGATTAGGCCTTCATGACAAAGGTATCCTAGAACCCATTTTTTCTCAACAAACCCTATATTACCATGGCCTTGGTTATACACCTAATTGTCCTAGTCCTTCAAACCTACCATCTATCTTAGGTCTTCATCCTCATCCTCCAAACCTTCCATCTATCCTAGGTCCTCATCCTAATCCACCAAACCTTCCATATATCCTAGGTCCTCATCCTAGTTCATAAAACCTTCCATCTATCCTAGGTCGATATCCTATTTATCAAGAACAACAAATGCACACATCCTTGATGCCCTTTAAAAATTATACCTACACTCACTCATCCATAATACCTCCATACCATTCATCTCAATCCATCTCTCCCATTACTCTTGGAAGCAATTTGTGTGCCAAATGTCAAAAGCTTCCATATCAAAATCCACATTTTTCAAAGGATCAACATGTCTCCTTGAAGAGGCATGCAAAAATAAAATAAAATTTGATCCAAAATTAAAGGAAAAATAAAAAAGGCCACAAAGGCCCATCAAAGGAAAAAGGAAATTTTCAAAGACCACAAAGTTCCATAAATCAAAAGAAAATCTCAAAAGGCCACAAAGGCCCATCAAAGCAAAAAGGAAAATTTCAAAGACCACAAAGGTCCATAAATCAAAAAGAAAAATGTCAAACGCCACAAAGGCCCATGAAGCAAATATCAAAGTCAAAAATCATGTGGATTCCAAAAAGTCTCATGGAATCAATAAAATCTAAATTGGCATCCAAATTTGCTAATCCAAAACCTCTCACCTTCCAAATCCATTGTTTCTCCATCACCCCACCATCCTTTAAGGTGTGTGCCAATGTTGATCTTTCCATCCTTTCCATATATCCATCAAAAAACCTTTGAACCTCCTATCCATTACCCCATCATACCATAAATCTGCCAACATTTAAGAGTCTAACTCCCATGGACATGGTTTATTAGAGCACATAGTTGGGACATTTGGTTGTGAAAATTGATGCTTAAGTCCTTCCTCCATTTCCCTATCATCCATATCCTATTTTCCATATTCCTCTTGCATTCTACACTTGAGGGGGGAAATTTTTGTCCATCTTATCATTCCTTACATTTCCACCTTTGATCTTGACAAGGTTAAGGATCTCCTTGAACATCCTATATCGTATCCTATACACTTTATCCATATCTTCCATACCATATCTTTTGTCTTATCCATATTCCATCATTCTTTCTAGATACATCCTTTCTTTCCATCGTTGGTCTTGATGAGGAATAGGGGAAAAATACTTGGTCCTTGTGTCTGTATCTTATCTAGTTGATCTTGATCATCCCATTCATTATTTTTATCCTTGCTTTCTTCCATTCCATATCTGCTATCTTATCAAAATCCATGGCATCATGTCCCTTTGCAACCTTGAATCTTATCATGTAAATTATATTGAAGCCTAGTTGTAAAGCATTATTAAAACCTGATATATTTTTCCAATCAATTATCAAAAATAATCAATCTTATCATCATCATGCCTTATGGAATCAATCATTTCTAGCATCTTAATCAATCAACCATTATCATCTTTCAAAAAGAGTTATGTTGCTTGTGTGACATGTTTTGCAGTGAATCTTTCATTTTGATCTATGATTTATCCATGGTTGCATTATCTCTATTGTGGGGCATCTTGTTACTTCAATCAATCATATCATTTCATTCCATCTTAAATATCCAACAAAATCTAAAAATATCAAAAAAATATCAAAAAAATATCAAAAATCCAAAAGAAAAATTATAAAAAAAAATCATAAAATCTAAAAAAGTGCAATAAAAACATGTGAAAACCTGGCAATAGGCACTATTTGTGATATATTTTCTTTTCCATCTATATCAGCATACTGCCCATTCAATTTTACCATTTTCTTTCACTATCATTCTACCTTCATCAGAAAGCCTCATGTACATATCCTGACATCGTGGTCGTGTCTCACCCTAGACTGGGGGCGATAAACTTTGAGTTTGAACCAATAGAAAAACACAACCCAAATCAATGATCACAATGTAACTCAACATTGAACATCAATCACACAAACATGAGCACATCAACCATCTAAAATTAAACCCCCAAATCAATCAAACCAAAAATAAACCTCAAATGGATGATGTTCCTTCTGAATCATAGCTTTATCACTGTGGCATGAATGTTCAAACTATTGAACTTTCATTTTTGATATCATACCTCTGGAGCACCTCAATGATGTATTAAACTAGAGGAGTGAGGAAGGAGTACAATTTTTCTTTTTTCTGTTGTCTATGAGTTGATCATTATTACTATGCAAATGGTCATGGGACGTGCACTACAAAGTATCACTAATGACATTCTGAATTTGCATAGGAAAATGGTTAACTCTTGTTTTTTTACGTAAAAAATGCTTAGGTCATCTCGGTTTAATTATACCTAGATGCTTGTGTTAACTTGCAATATCAAACATCATGGAAGTAGTACTCAAGTCATCATGGTCTAAATATACTATCGATGCTTGTACTCACTTTCAACATTTTAAAGGCTTAATGATGATAAAAAGAATGACAAAATTGGTTGTTACAAATGACAACATCTTCATATTAGCTCTACATGATTAAGTTAGATTGCATCCATGTTAGTTTGCATCTATGGGATTTTCAAAGCTACAACAATTTCACAATGATGTTATCTCTATTATCAATGGATTGAGTACACTTGACATTAACAAAAAACCACATCATTTTCATATAGTTGCACATCAGTTGCATCATCATTTGCATACATTAGAAAACATTCTCATTTATTTGCACATCAGTTGCATCATCATTTACATACATTAGAAAACATAATCACACCATTCATTCATCCATACATCATGTCATAATATTTGCAACAGAAAACACAAAAGAAAGTGCATTGCATCCCACTTGCATAATCCAGATCATTTCATAAAACATGACATGGCATAAGAAGATTGAAAAACATATCCAACAGATTAAGATTTCCAAGGAAAACAAAACATCTCCATTTTAATAGGGGTATAATTGAACTTGATGCATCTATGATTGAACTTGATGCATCACTGAAATCATTTACTCCTTTTATAAAACAGATTTTGGATTCATATAAGATGATTGAAAGACATGTCTAGCAGAGTAAGATATCCAAGAAGAAAAAGTTGTTCTGAAACATGACTGGATAACAAAGGACATAATGCTATCACTATGAACATCTAAAACTAGTAGTGAAGATGAATTTTTTATTGCCCAAATCCAAGACTAACAAAGGACTAACTAGATCAGCATAAAAATAACACATTATTTGCATAATCAAATCCATCTCACATAGCATAAAAATTCATCCATAAAGCATATAGAATCATCAATCATGCATTATCATATCATCATTGTAAACATCACATAAGCATCACATAATCATCATATAAGCATCACATAAGCATCATATAAACATCATAAACAAACACATAGAACTATGCACCATCATATGATCATTCCATTCATCCATTCATTGCATCATCTATTTGTATTAGAAAAGTACAAAAAACATAAAATACATCACATCTCATTTGTATAATCAAATCCATCTCACACGTATCATATATGCATCATTCATAAAGCATTATAGAATCATGACACATGTTTCATCATTTGCATCCATAGCATATCATACCATCATCATATAGAACATCACATAACCATCATAAAGTAGAAATAAAGTGCATCCATCATAGGAATCCATCATGAAATCATAGACACATAGATCAATCATCATCACCACTGCATATCATATATACCTCAAAATAATGTCAAGTGTACAAGTATATCCAAATATCGAGAGGTATGTCATCAAAAATGGCATAAATCATAATATCTCAACTGAATCAGTGTATACATTTGGTCTTGTTACATCATCAAGTTTTAGTACATTAATCAATCCTATACTGGGGCATATCAATCAATCAAAGAAGTCAAACCACATTTCCCAATCAAATTTGAATCCACCTGCACCATATGCGAAAATCCTTGTAAGATCATAACATATCACAAATCAACAATCTTATCAATTAATCAATCTATTAACCTAGTCATCTCTAATGCAATTTTGATCAAATCTCGTGAGCATTTATCATTGATCCTCGCCTATCATGAGTATAATCATCAACATCCCATCATTGATCCTCACCTATCATGAGGACAATCATCAATCTAGCATTGATCCTCGCCTATCATGAGGACAATCACCAATCTATCATTGATCCTCACCTATCATGAGGACACTCATCAATCTAGCATTGATCCTTGCTTATCATGAGGACAATAACCAATCTATCATTGATCCTCACCTATGATGAGGACAATGATCCTCACCTGTCATGAGGTCAATAATCAATTTATCATTGATCCTTACCTATCATGAGGTCAATCATCAATCTATCATTGATTCTTACCTATCATAAGGTAAATCATCACTATCCTATCATTGATACTCACCTATCATGAGATCAATCATCATCAAATCCATCAACATCATTAAACATCATCAAATCAAACAATCGACTGAAGTGATTATCAATCATCAAACACAAGTCCAGGAAAAAAGTGGCATCAATTAATCAACTAATCACCTGGTAGGATGAACATTATTTTTTCGGAGATAAATCATTTCAACATTAAAAAAATTGAAAACCATCATCAAATGATCAAAAAAATATCAGAAAATCATAAAAATTTCAAAAAATCCTAAAAATTCATCAATTTATCTCCCGAGGGGGCATATATTCGTCATCACCAAAAAATTAGCATCTGGGGCATCCAAAAAACAAATTCTCAGCATTAGCAACAAATCTTTCTTTGAAGCAATGTGTAAACATATTACTTCAAAGAAGGGAAAAATGTATACACCTAAAATTAGTCAAGACAATCAATTAATTAAATACCAGTTATTTAATTAATAAATCTTTTGTTTTATCTACTTATAAATAAATGTCAAATTTATTTATATAGTTCATATCATCTAATTCTCCAAATATAAAAATAGCATTCCTCTAATTTAATTAAATAAAAAAAATTCTATAGTTTTCTTATTTAATTAATTTTCACTAATTCCAAATTTGAAATTCAAGCACATGTCTACAACTTTTCATGACACCTCACCAAGGTCACATGAAATTTAATAATTCTAATTTTTAAATTAGAATTATCTTCAACAATCTTTTAACACATGGCTTATTCTTTACACACTTTATTCCTTCATCCATTTGGCATGTTGTCTTTGGTCAAAGGAACAACCTTCTTGATTCTCTCCATCTCCATCATTCATCCCTCATATTTGAATCTGGACCATCGATCGTTGCCACTTCACAAGATGCTTTGAAAGTCCTATAAATATAACCCTTTGCTACAAAATTTGATCAATCACACATTTGAGTAAAGTTATTATACAGGAAAAGCTTTGGAGTATTAGAGCATTTGAAGTTTATATAGTTTGCATTGTAGCATCATGTTAACTTAGAATCATGTTTTGCTTTATAGTTACATTTTAGTTTATCATATCAATAGTTATTTGAGCATATTTAGAATCATTTTAGCTTCTTATCACAACATTTTCATCACATAATCTAACATCATTATCCATTTTTCCATATCTCCATTATCATAGCATCATGGATTTCATCACTTAGATATCTTACATTTTGAATAGCATCTCATTTCTCAAGTTGTCATTTTAACAACCATAGTGCATAAACAATATTTGAGAGCCAATATGGTTTAATAAATATTTGAGAATAAAGAACAATGAAACATTTTTAGGAATTTAATTTTGTTTCAATTTGATTCAGTTTTATTGATTAAATATCTAATATAATACGTATCATTGGTGTTTGTGTTGATTTACTAACAATCCCCACATTTCACACAAACGATATGAATGTATACACATGTATATATATGTATGTATACATATGTATATATAAGTATGTATATATGTATATATATATGTGTGTGTGTGTGTACAAACATATGTATATATTTATGTATATATATGTATATATATATGTATACATATGTATGTATAGATACATATTTGTCTATATATAAGTGTGTATAATAATCAGTCTTGACCTTTGAAATGGGAAAGATTTCGTCTATGATTATCTCAAGTTTAATTTTACCAATTCTTCCACACACTCCCAACATCTTCAAATGCAAAGGCTTGAAATTTTTCCAATTCTTTGGTATCATCAGAATATGATGGTTCTTCCTCTTAAATGGCATATAATCAATCTTAAGCTTTGAATGCTTTAATACCTTTGAAATGGGTAAGCTTTCATCTTCATATGTATGACCACATATTAATATATTTGTGTATATACATACACACATACATACATACATATACATATGTATGTATGTATTTATGTATGTATACGTATACGTATATGAATCTGTCCACTATCTACAATTATCTAAATTTTAATTATGCCATTTCTTCTACACACTCCCAACAACTTCAAATGCAAAGGCTTGAAATTCTTCCAATTCTTCGAAATCATTATAATAGGATGCTTCTTCTTAAAAAATATCTTCCTCAAAACATGAAGACAATAATGGAATCACAAATCGATCATCCATCAACATATCATAAGATCCAAAAACCTTCCTCTTCGTCTCAAATGGCATATAATCAGTCTTAAGCTTTGAATGCTTCAGTACCTTTGAAATAGGTCAGCTTTCGTATATATATATATATATATATATATATATATATATATATATATATATAAATGAATTTTACATTACATAGTTATTATACCCAAAATAAATATTTGACATAATACAAACTCTTAGAAGACTAATAATATTTAAAAATATTTTAAAGAAATGATTTGCTATTAGGAATTGTATTACGATAAATTGGTAAATAAATATACATGTGATATAAATACTAATTCTAATGAAAAATAATTATTCCTTACCATTTCAAAAGCAGCATTAACAATATTTTCTTGACTTGACGATTAGATTTAATTATTTATTTATTTCGTTCTTGCGCCTATAAAATGCCTACTATGATTGACGGTCATATGAGAAGCAGACAAGAAAGAGATCAATCAGTGAAGTGACACAAACAAATAGAATAAACAAAGGAAAAGGAATATGTTGAGAGTAGTGAAAGCTTAATAGGAAGGCTATTATTTATATTCATGCAATTTGTCCACTTGAATCAAAGTTGTCACTTCAAAACCAGTTTCATGAGTTTTATATTTATCGATTTGTCTCAACTGATTATTTTAAAAAGAATATTAGCATTATTAAATGTGTTTGGCGACATGAAAGTCTTTATGTCAGTTTGAATATTTGATATGATATTTTCTCTCGTCTTCATTTACTGCTACTCTATAAACTATGTTTTTAGATCATTAATACTAATGCGATGTGATCTGCACCACCACTATGTTTTCCATTTCTGAGCGAGCGATAAGATTTGATGTAGAAGTTTAATGTATTCAATGCTTTTGTGAAATTGCGTTTATCCATTTAACACGTGGAGTTACTAGAAGCCGCAAGTGGCACTGCTGGCCAGAGCAATTTAGGCCCTGATAAATTTGGTAGTGTAATATACCAATTTTATCACTTTCTGTCAAATGACATGAATATTTTCAGCTCGTTTATGAGTGCTTCCTCAGTCAAGCAATCAGTTTAGGCGTGTTTACCATGGATGTTGTTGGCTTCAACTTTCTCAGAAGAGATTCTCGAGGGGGTTTGTCTTAATCGAATGTTTCTTCTCCGTCTGCATCTGTTTTTCAGTATTAGTTTTTAGTTTTTTATTTTGGAATGATACGAGTATATATTTTAACATATTCAGGCTTAAGTGTTTTTAATTGTCGAGAAAATAAGTGCTCTACATAGGCCTAGATGAATGTAGGGCATTTAAATAAATGTAATGTAAGAAATAATTAATGAGATCAACATTGTAAATGATAAATAAGTGTGACGGTTAGTACTTGTCTTTATAGTATGATAATTATTGTTTTTTAGATTTGAAAAAAAAGTGTTTTATTAATGTAATATTTTATTTTTAATTTATTTTAATTTTTGAATAGTTTTAATCATTATTTTACCTTATTTTTAATACTAATCATAATTCTAATTTATAATAATTAATAATAATATGATTTAAATTATATCACCTTTTCACCTTGTTTCAATTATAATTCATAAATTTTGTGTCGTTAGAGTTTAAGTGGTCTTCATGTTTCAAGGAGATTTTGAGTCTAAAGGTGAACTTCGACAAGATTTTCAAGGTTTCCAAAACTATTAGCACTTAAGGTTGGAGTATCTACCAAGAAATTATATAATGGCTATTCCAGTCAATAAATAGGAATACCCATTTTATGAAAGTATTCAAGATCAACAACTTCTTCAAGTTTTTAGGGGTCATTGTGGCCAATATTTGAAAAGTATTAAAAGAGTAATTGACAATGCAATGTTATATCAATAACCTGCTCTATCTTTTGTATCTAGTGACATCAGTATAGTAGCATAAGTGCTTGCAAATTTTTGTATATGGGAATCTAAATTTACGGCTTTCATGTTTGGTATGAGGGTAATGGAAAATTTAGAAATTTTGTCAAATTTTAAGACAAGGTTTTTATGAGGCTATTAAGAGCCTATTATATTGATAAACTATGGTCTGTAAACCTTATACTTATGTAATATTAATATATGGGTTATATGATCTTTGTTAAAAATAATAATAGTTATTTTAATTTAAGTTTTAGTTATTTTAATTTAATTTTTATTTATTTTAATTTTAATTTTATTTATTTAGTTATTTTTATTTATTTTTTATGACTAGATGAGAATCTTACTAGAAAGTATGTTACATTATCTTAAATCTCGAAACCTTTATTTATCTATCCATTATGATAAGAAAATATATTAGATTTTTAAACCATTAATATCAAATATTTAATATTTTTCCACTTGTCTAAACTTTTCATTTTAAAGTTGTGTTAATTATATATATATATATATATAATTATGAGATTTTTAATTTTATTTTTGAGTAGTACATCTAATTTTCTACTATTTTTTATGACTAGATGAGAATATAACTAGAAAGTATGTTATAATATCTTAAATCTCAAAACCTTTATTTATCTATCCATTATGATAAGAAAATATATTATATTTTTAAAAAACGTTGGCACTTATATTCATCTACCTACTATGACAAGAAAGAACTTAAGATTTGCTTAAATGTTAATGTAGTACCCCTCCATTTATGCTTATGTTTTTTGTTTGCATGTTTTCACACTGTTAGACTTTGGTACTTTGGTTTGGATATTTTGATCACTGATTTTGAGTGATAGTGGATTCACTTTGTGATATGATGATACATTGTATGGTGATAATTGATTTCAGACATGCTTTGTGATAGCGTAGATATTTCCTTCAGATGTTATTGCTATATATATGTTTATGATGGACTAACTGTTATTTAATTTTCAGTCTGATGTGAAATGTATTGGTGTGGAGAATGGAGTTACATCACTCGCTTGCGAGTGCCCTGTGATTTCTGTGATTTTCTCTGCATGGTGTGTTTGTACAATGGATTACATATATATGCATGTTATTTGTTTGGTTTCAGGATTGCAGGTACATAACACCGACTCCACCTGGTTACTCAGGTCTAAGCGTGTCAAGACTCAACGGAAATGTTGATTAGGAGGTAGTATCATGGTTTATCTTAGTCTAGTATTTAACTCAGTCACAGTACATCGTCAGTTTTAGTTTGGAGTCTTAGGTGGTCTTGTTTGTCCCTGATTGGATCAATTGCTTGAAAAGAAAATTTTGTCAATTTGAATGATAGTTTGTTATTCTTTAATATACAGTTTATTTAAATTAAATTTTAAATGTTAATGAAATAAGTTTTACATTTTATTTAATTAATTAATTAGTTTGTTTGGTTAAGTAATTTAATTATTGGGATTAAATTTATTTAATTAAATAAATTAATTAACTAAATTAAAATTGCTTTAATTGTGTGAATAGATTTAATTTTAAATTAATTATTATGTGGGAAATTTGTATTTTGAAATTTGTAATTTGAAATTCTTAAAAAAAAAGCATTTAAATTTTCATAAGGAAGAAATGAATGATTACCATGAGGTTGTTGAAAGATATTTGTTTCTTCTCAACATGTGTGCCAGTTGGAATTAATTTCCTTTTTGGGTGGAGGATTTTCTCAGTGGTTATCTAGGATTAGGGGAAAAACAGAGAATTACCTTTTCTTCATGGAAATTGAAAGAATAGGGTGCTGTTAAAATTGTTTACAAAGAATTTGTGATTTCCTTTGTATTGTTGTATATTCCTGGAAGTTCTCTTGTTGAGACTTTGGCATATTTGGGAATTTTTGTTCGGGGAAGACTTTGGAAGCTACAGGCAAAAGCTATTCTTCACCAGACAGATTTCTAAAGTTAAGAAAAATAGGTATTTCCCTTGTGTTTTTAATTTGTTGTTTTTGAAAAGAATGTCTATGAAAAGAAATTTCATTTTATTAAAATCCCTGTACTTCTCAGGAAAAATTGTTTACTAAATTATTTTTTTGTAAGGATTTGTTGGTTTCTGAAAACTTCTTTCTCTGTAGAAAATGTTTGAGTTAAATTTTATGAAGGGAAAGCATTTAAAAAGGAAAATGAATTTGAAACCTCTGGGGGTAAATTAAAATTTGGTTGGAAATGCTGTGTGTATTTTCCTTTGAAACCCTGTTGAAATTTTACAAATTTTACAATTTCCCCATTGAAACCCTGTTGAAAATCTACTCCAATGTAAAACTCTATTGAAATTTCTTAAATTTCCCCATAAACAATTCCTGTTGAATTTGTAATATTATATATATTATCATATACAAATTGGAGTGTGAAAATTTTATATTCATTATACTAATAATTTGAAGTCGTCGTATGGGGGAGATTAAGGTTATGAATTTTTTTTAAAAAAAAATTTGAATCATACATATCCGTAGGGTTAAAACCCATGGATCTTATTTGAATAAGATTTAAATATTGTATTGAATGGGGAAGGGCTGCGGCCGTTCCCACGGCCGCCGCCCCTAAGGGAGGCGACGGTGGGAGCAGCCCCAGCACCGCCCCACCACACAGGCCGGCCCCATGTTTAGAGCCAGCGACTGGTACTACCAGCACATTTCAACACTGGCTATGTTTGTTTTAACAGCAGCCCTAAAATTAACAATGACCCTAAAAGTTAGATAAAAATAAAATTTTTGGTTTACACTTTATTCGGATTTAAATAATATGGATTTTGATTTAGTTGAAACTTCACTATAAAATATGGATATATATATATATATATATATATATATATATATATATATATATAATATATGTATATATGTATATGTATACATATATATTTATATTATGTTATTTATTGGAAAATAATTTAAAAAATTAGTTTTATTTATCTGAAATTGAGGAAGTTAAAAAATTAAAATAAATTGATGTATTTTATTTATTAAATGAGAATGGGCCCCTAAAGTAATTCTTTGGCTCAACGAGTTCTAGAATTAAAGTTTACCAGGCACACTGCAGTTTATAGGGGGTCGTGCTACCCGATTCCTGTAGTCTAAAAAAAAAAAAAAAAATTATTAAATGAGAAAAGAATTACAATAAAGTTGTTATATTTTCTTATTAATTCTTATTAAATGACTGGATTTAGTAAATCCGAATAGTAGATGTTTAAATTTCCTGATTTGTTTTAAATTTGTGTTTCCTTTATATTGGGAAAATTGGGCATGTCATAGATGAATAAGTCTTCTAGATTAGTTTGTATAGTAAGGGTGTTGTTATTGTTGAAAACACAATATTTGAGTTGACTAGGGTAGTGCACATGTTATAGTATGGTGTTTTGACACCTGGATTTTTGAACAAAGATTTAATGTCCATTGTGTGTTGTTTGGTATTGTATGGTTGAATTTTGTGCACCTTGTATACCTTAGTTAGGGAAACTTAGAATTCCTTTGTTATGTTTAGGGGAGTGGCTTTGTGTGAGGGCAGGCGCACAAAGTGGTGTCAGGGTAACTTACAAAGAGTTAGTAAGTCAGTGAAAACTAAACAACATATTAGTTAGATTAAAATCTTTAATAAGATTATTATGCCTCGCTTATAGACTCTAGAGCTAGTTCAGTCTTCAGTATAAGTTGAGAAGGCCTGGAATGGAAAATCAATATCTTGTTACTTTAAAAGATATTCGATTCTGTAATAGTTTCCAAATGGGGCCAAGTTTCGTAAGAGGTTACCAAGCTAACCCAAGTTGGGGGCTGAAACCTAAGAAGAAACACAAGGGTAACCTTTGGAACATTGTGATGACACTCCACCTAAAATAACAATTTACCTTGTATACTTAGCACATTTGATTGTCTTAATTCTGGAAGCAATGTAACCATCAGTCAGTTATATACTTGTGTCTAGGGTGAATAGGATATGTCTAGGTAACCATATTACTATCTCCTAGCATGGGGGGTGGACCTACGGGTACCACATGGTTGGTTGGAACATGCACCTTACTTCGTTGGGTCCCTAGTTTATCATCATGGCAACGAGAGCTTCATGGATGTAGAGCTCGTACTTGGATATATATATGTACTTTCTTTATTGCTTCATTGGAAATCTTGTATTTGAAACATCCCTCAATTGTTTATGAGGTGAACATTTGTAAAATGTAATTGTAACTATTATTTATCTACCTCATCAGATGAATGAGTATTGTAATATTATTTCAAATGCAATGTAAAAATCATATTTGTACTTTATACTTTCATGAATGGAATTCAAATGTTATGCAATGTTTACTTTTAAGTTTATCATAATTAAATTTATGCAATGCTAAATATTAAAGTCATCTATGGAATCTCAAGTAGTGTAACATCATGTAACTTAATCTATGTATGCAATTAATTAAGTTAATATTAACACTTAAAAAAAAAATTATTTCACTTTTATAGACAATGGCATTATTCCTTAGGTTATAAGAAGGGGCATTATAGATTGGTATTAGAGCAAAGGTTTTCTAACACTGGACACTCTGGGTAATCGCAAGCCCATTAGGTTGACCTAGTACATAGTGTCGCTATCTGTTAACCTTGGTTGATTAGTATCTGAGACTTGTTATTGTTCATGTGTAGGATCATGTCTAGACGACATGGTAGAGGTCGTGGTAGAGATCGAGGGGGAGGCCGAGGGCCAATCCCTCGGGTTACTCACCCTTTGAGCCCTCATCAGAGTGATTAGGCAGAGCAGTTGGATCAGAGGAATGAGGGACAAAATCTTGAATAGTTAGGAGTAGAGGGTTCACAAATATGCCCTTTATTAGAGGAGGTCCTAGCTCGACTTGGACCTAGACAGGAAGTTGAGCAGGAGGTTGTTAGATAGAGTGATAGATCTCCAAGGAGAGTAGATGATACAATGCATCAAGATACTATTACTGCAGGACACATGCGGGATTTATTGAGGGCACACCCTCCTACTTTTGATGGTACATGTGGTGGTTTAGAGGCTGAGACTTGTCTATTGGACTTGGGTAGATGTTTCGCCATGCACCCATATGGTAGCAATACTTGAGCGAGATGTGCTATCATGCATCTGAGAGGATTCACCTCTATTTGGTGGCACCTAGAGGAGTAGATGCTCCACTTAGATATTAGGTCAGTGTCTTGGGAGATGTTCCTGGAGAGATTTAGAGCACAGTTCCTATCAGAACACTGGAGGCAATGATGGGCTGACAAGTTCCATGATTTACGTTAGTTGGCTCTATTTGTTGAGAAATATGAATGTAGATTCTATGAACTCAAGCAGTATGCAGGTATTGGCGATGATGAGTCTATGTTGGTTCAGCACTTCATCAGAGGTTTAAACGCCCGCATTGGTGGTGGAGTTAGAGTCTTTGAGCCAAAGACTATGGAAGTTGTTGTGGAGAAGGCTCACATAGTGGAAGAGAATTTTGTTATGGCATTAGGTGGTCACATAGGAGTATAGATTGGCAGTGCTCCTGTAGCAGGTTTTAGTCCATGGGGTGGATAGGCGCAGACAGGGGTTTCCTCTAGGAACCAACAAACACCTTCAGAGGGTGGGCAGCAGTAGTGAACACCTCAAAAGAATAATAATCCACAACCACAACAAGGTAATAGCCTGCAGTCAGGAAAGAACCGCAATTGGTGGCACAACAAGCGCAATAGATAGGATCGACCTACTCAGAGTGCTTAGTCTACTGTCAGTAGAGGTAGTTTCCAACAATCCAATGCACCTTCAGGTGGCAGAGGATATGGTAGAGGCACTGGTTGTTACTTGTGTGATCAACAGGGACACATTGCTAGGCAGTGTCTGATGAGAGATTCTTCAGGTTTTGGGCCTCGACCTACAGTTTCAGAGCGTATAGTGGGTGATGCAAGACAATCACATACAATTTATGCTGTGGTTAATGATAGCCAAGCTGATCACCAGAACACAGTGGTCGAGACTTCAGGTAAGTTACATGGTGTTAGTGTTTCCATTATTTTTGATTCCGGAGCTACTGACTCCTTTATTTCACCGACCATCATTGAGCGATGTGGTCTTGTGGTAGTAAAGCAAGGTGGTAAGTGGCAGCTAGAATTCACCTCTGGGGTGAAGGTACCAGTAGAGAACCTTGTACATAATTGTGAACTTAGAATTGGTACGTTAACTACCTTAGTGGATCTACATATTACACCTTTAGGATCATATGACATAGTTTTAGGTATGGATTGGTTAGCATCTCATCATGCTATGATTGACTATCGACTTAAGATAGTTAGTTGCATTAATGATTTAGGTGCCAAAATGGAAATCATAGGTGTTCAAAGACCTATCTCTTTGCGGATGATATCTGCTATGCAACTAAAGAGATGTCTTCGTCAGGGTTGTCAACTATTTGCAACAACAGTTACTGATTTGGAAGAAGGTGAGAGTTGAGAGATATCTCTTGATGATCATCCTATTCTTAGGGAATTCACTGACGTGTTTCTTGATGATATACTTGGAATGCCACCAAAGAGGGATATTGATTTTAGAGTTGATTTAGTTCTAGGAGTAGAGCCTATATCTAGAGCTCCATATAGAATGATGACTCAGGAGTTAGAGGAACTCCATATCCAGTTAGAGGAACTATTAGAAAAGGGTTTCATTCATCCTAGTGTTTCCCCTTGGGGAGCACCTGTCATCTTATATCTATTGATTTTATTGTTGGGTTACCTACGTCGTCACGTCGACATGATGCCATTATGGTAACTGTTGATAGATTGACTAAGGTAGCTCATTTTTTGCTAGTATGATCATCATATAATGCTTCATCCGTAGCTAGGATATTCATGTAGGACATAGCTAGATTGCATGGGATTCCTCATAGGATTATATCTGATAGAGATCCCGTATTTACATCAGCCCTATGGACTTCATTACAACATGCTCTAGGTACATAGCTGAACTTTAGTTTAGTGTATCGTCCTCAAACCGATGGAAAATGGAAAGAGTTAATCAAATATTAGAGGATATGCTTAGAATGTACATAATGGACCAACAATCATGTTGGGAGGATTATTTGTATTTAGTAGAATTTTCATACAATAATGAATATCAGAGTTCCATATGTATGCCACCATTTCAAGCATTATACAGACGTCCTTGTCGAACTCCACTAAGCTAGGATTGACTAGAGGATAGAGTGTTACTTGGTCTAGAGATACTTTGAGACATGGAGCAATAGGTTGACCATATTAGAGAACATTTGATAGTAGCACAGGATAGGCAAAATAAGTATGCTGATGCACATAGAATAGACCGACAATTTGTAGTTGGTGATAGAGTGTTTCTTCAAGTGCGACCGTGAAAGAGTCCAATCCATTATGGAAAAGGCTTTAAGCTTGCACCTCATTTTCTTGGTCCATTTGAGATCTTAGAGAGAATTGGTCCTGTGGCGTATTGACTTGCCTTACCACCCAGTTTGTCATGTATTCATGATGTTTTTTATGTATCAGTTCTTAGACCATATCATCCCAACATTTCTCATGTACTTGATTGGAATGCGTTACAGGTAGAGGACGGGCAGCTGGCTTTGGACCCCGTGGCCATTCTACATTACCAGACGCTCGGTCTCAGGGATCGAGACATTGGTCAGGTGAGGGTCCAATGGGATCCTAGCCATGAGGCTTCTGCTACATGGGAGGATGCGACACGCATGAGGGAACTTTATCCCTATCTATTCACAGGATTTTAGGACCAAGCCTGATCCTAGGGGTGGAGGATATAGTACCCCTCTATTTATGCTTATGTTTTCACACTGTTAGACTTTGGTACTTTGGTTTGGATATTTTGATCGCTGATTTTGAGCAACAATGGATTCACTTTGTGATATGATGATACATTGTATGGTGATAATTGATTTCTGACATGCTTTGTGATAGCGTAGATATTTCCTTCAGATGTTATTGCTATATATATGTTTATGATGGACTAACTATTATTTAATTTTTCAATCCGATGTGACATGTATTGGTGTGGAGAACGGAGTTACATCACTCGCGAGTGCCCTGTGATTTCTATGATTTTCTCTGCACGGTGTGTTTGTACAATGGATTACATATATATGCATGTTATTTGTTTGGTTGCAGGATTGCAGGTACATGACACCAACTCCACCTGGCTACTTAGGTTTGAGCATGTCAAGACGTAATGGAAATGTTGATTGGGAGGTAGTAGCATGGTTTATCCTAGTCTAGTCTTTAACTTAGTCACAGTACATCGTCAGTTTTAGTTTGGAGTCTTAGGTGGTCTTGTTTGTCCCTGATTGGATCAATTGCTTGAAAGGAAAATTTTGTCAATTTTAATGATAGTTTGTTATTCTTTAATATACTATTTATTTAAATTAATTTTTAAAAGTTAAAGAAATAAGTTTTACATTTTATTTATTTAATTAATTAATTTGTTTGGTTAAATAATTTAATTATTGGGATTAAATTTATTTAATTAAATAAATTAAAATTGTTTTAATTGTGTGAATAGATTTAATTTTAAATTAATTATTATGTGGGAAATTTGTATTTTGAAAATTGAAATTTTAAATTCTTAAAAAAAAAGCATTTAAATTTTGATAAGGAAGAAATGAATGATTGTTGTGAGGTTGTTGAAAGATATTTGTTTCTTCTCGACATGTGTGCCAGTTGGAATTAATTGCCTTTTTGGGTGGAGGATTTTCTTGGAGGTTATCTGGGATTTGGGGAAAAACAGAGGATTACCTTTCTTCATGGAAATTGAAAGAATAGGGTGCTGTTAAAATTGTTTTCAAAGAATTTGTGATTTCCTTTGTATTGTTGTATATTTTTGGAAGTTCTCTGGTTGAGATTTTGGCATATTTGGGAATTTGTGTTCGGGAAAGACTTTGGAAGCTACAGGCAAAGCTATTCTTCACCAAACAGATTTCTAAAGCTAAGGAAAACAGGTATTTCCCTTGTGTTTTTAATTTGTTGTTTTTGAAAAGAATGTCTGTGAAAACAAATTTCATTTTATTAAAATCCCTGTACTTCTTGGGAAAAATTGTTTACTGAAAATTTTCTTTTTTTGTCAGGATTTGTTGGTTTCTAAAATCTTCTTTCTCTATAGAAAATATTTGAGTTAAATTTTGTGAAGGGAAAGCATTTAAAAAGGAAAATAAATTTGAAATCTCTGGGGGTAAATTAAAATTTGGTTGGAAATGCTATGTGTATTTTCCTTTGAAACCCTATTGAAATTTTACAAATTTTATAATTTCCCCATTGAAACCCTGTTGAAAATCTACTCCAATGTAAAACTCTGTTGAAATTTCTTAAATTTCCCCATAAACAATCCCTATTGAATTTGTATATATATATATATATTATCATATACAAATTGGAGTGTGAAAATTTTATATTCATTATACTCGTAATTTGAAGTCGTCGTACGGGCGAGATTAAGGTTATGAAATTTTTTTAAATTTTTTTTTGAATCATACATATTTGCAGGGTTAATACCCACAGATCTTATTTGAATAAGATTTAAATATTGTCTTGAATGGGGAAGGGTTGCGGCCGTTCCCACAGTCGCCACCCCTAAGGGAGGCGATGGTGGGAGCAGCCCTAGCGCCGCCCCACCACATAGGTCGGCCCCATGTTTGGAGCCGGTTACTGGTAATACCAGTGTATTTCAACACTGGCTGCATTTGTATTAACATCAGCCCTAAAATTAACAGTGGCCCTAAAAGTTAGATAAAATTAAAATTTTTGGTTTACACTTTATTCGGATTTAAATAATACGGATTTTGATTTAGTTGAAACTTCACTATAAAATATGGATAAATATATATATATATATATGTGTGTGTGTGTGTGTGTGTGTGTGTGTGTGTATGTATATATATATGTATATATATATATATTTATATTATGTTATTTATTGGAAAATAATTTTAAAAAATTTAGTTTCTATTTATCTGTGAAATTGAGGAAGTTAAAAAAATTTAAAATAAATTGATGTATTTTCTTTATTAAATGAGAAAAGAATTACAATCAAGTTGTTATATTTTCTTATTAATTCTTATTAAATGACTGGATTTAGTAAATCCGAATAGTAGATGTTTAAATTTTCTGATTTGTTTTAAATTTGTGTTCCCTTTTTATTGGGAAAATTGGGCATGTTATAAATGAATAAGTCTTCTAGATTAGTTTGTATAGTAAGGGTGTTGTTATTGTTGAAAACACAATCTTCGAGTTGACTAGGGTAGTGCACATGTTATAGTATGGTGTTTTGACACATTGATTTTTGAACAAAGATTTAATGACCGTTGTGTGTCATTTGGTATTGTATGGTTGAATTTTGTGCACATTCTATACCTTAGTTAGGGAAACTTAGAATTCCTTTGTTATGTTTAGGGGAGTGGCTCTGTGTGAGGGTCGACACACAAAGTGGTGTCAGGGTAACTTACAAAGAGTTAGTAAGTCAGTGAAAACTAAACAACACATTAGTTAGATTAAAATCTTTAATAAGATTGTTATGCCTCGCTTATAGACTCTAGAGCTATTTCAGTCTTGAGTATAAGTTGAGAAGGCCTGGAATGGCAAATCGATATCTTCTTACTTTAAAAGATATTTGATTCCGCAATAGTTTGCAAATGGGGTTGGGTATCATAAGAGGTTACCAGGGTAACCCAAGTTGGGGGCCGGAACCTAGGAAGAAACACCAGGGTAACCTTTGCAACATTGTGATGACACTCCACCTAAAATAACAGTTTACCTTGTGTACTTAGCACATTTGATTGTCTTAATTCTGGAAGCAATGTAACCATCAGTCAATTATATACTTGTGTCTAGGGTGAATAGGATATGTCTAGGTAACCATATTACTATCTCCTAGCATAGGGGGTGGACCTACGGGTACCACATGGTTGGGTGGAACATGCACCTTACTCCGTTGGGTCCCCAGATTATGATCATGGCAACGAGAGCTTCATGGATGGAGAGCTCGTACTTGGATATATATATGTACTTTCTTTATTGCTTCATTGGAAATCTTGTATTTGAAACATCCCTCAATTGTTTATGAGGTGAACATTTGTAAAATGTAATTGTAACTATTATTTATCTACCTCATCAGATGAATGAGTATTGTAATATTATTTCAAATGCAATGTAAAAATCATATTTGTACTTTATACTTTCATGAATGGAATTCAAATGTTATGCAATATTTACTTTTAAGTTTATGTTAATTAAATTTATGCAATGCTAAATACTAAAGTCATCTATGGAATCTCAAGTAGTGTAACATCGTGTAACTTAATGAATGTATGCAATTAATTAAGTTAATATTAACACTTAAAAAAAAAATTATTTCACTTTTATAGACAATTGCATCATTCCTTAGGTTATAAGATGGGGCATTATAGAATAAGTGTATCTATATATCTATCATGTTTGAAAATTACATTAGAAAGTGATTAAAAATATATTTTAAAAAATCATGTACTTAATTTCTTAAAACTTATTTTAAATCTTGAAACCTTTATTTATCTATCCATTATGATAAGAAAATAGATTAGATTTTTATACTTTGAGACTTATATTTACCTACCTACTATGACAAGAAAGAACTTAAGATTTGTTTAAATATTAATAAGTGTATCTATATATCTATCATGTTTGAAAATTACATTAGAAAGTTCATTAAAAATATATTAAAAAAAATTATGTATTTAATTTCTGTAAAAATTATGTAAGCAAAATCTAGTACAATATAATTTTTTTAAGACTAAAGAATGTAGTAATGGATAAGAAAATATATTAGTTTTTTAAACCTTGAGACTTATATTTATTTATCTACTATGACAAGAAAGAACTTAACATTTTCTTACAAGACCATGCTTTAGCCAATCAAGCTAGGTCCTCTGCTCCTAATACAAATATAAATTTTATTTAAAATAAATATTCTTATTTGTTTCTGAACTTTTTTACAAAATTCTACTAGACTTCAGATTTATTTTAAAAATATAAATCAATCTTATATTGCATCGATATAATTTTCAATATAATATATAAATATAATATAATAAAAACCTCTTATATATATTTAAAATATTGCTTTAGGAAAATTCACCGCCAGCAATTTACTGATGGAAAATTCACTGTCGACAATTAACCACGTGAAAATTCACTACCATGGTTATGAAAAATGGATTAGGTTTAGAAATAGGGTGAGGGTAAGGATTAGGGTTAGATTTAGGGTTAGAGATTAGGATTGGGGTTAAAATTAGGGATAGGGTTAGGGTTATGGTTATGATTAGACATAAAATTAGGATCAATGGTAAGCTAAAGGTTATGGTTACGGTTAGAGATAGAATTGGTATTAGGGTTGGGGTTAGCATAAGGGTTAGGATTAGTGTTATAGATTAGGTTCAATGTTGGGTTAGAGATATACTTAGGGTTAGGATTAGGTTTACAATCACAATTAGGATTAGAGCTATGGTTAGCGTTAGACATATATTTAGCATTAGGGTTTGGGTTAGTGTTAGTATTAATATTAGGGTTAGGCTTAGAGTGAAGGTTAGGGATAGGGTTAGGGTTATGATTATGAATATAATGAGAATTAGAGTTATGGTTAGGGTTACACATACAATTATCATTATGGATGGGGTTAGTGTTAGTATTAGTGTTAGGGTTAAGGTTAGGGTTAAGATTAGGGTTAGGGTTAGAGATTAGGGTAAGGTTTAGGGTTAGATATAGATGAACGATTAAGGTTGGGGTTAGAATTAGTATTATGATTAAGATTAGGGCTAGGGAAAGTGTCACATATAGAATTTGAATTAGGGTTAGGCTAAAGATTAAAGTTTGGGTTATGATTAGAGATAGAATTAGGGCTAGGTTTACTATTGTGGTTATGGTTAGGGTTAGGATTGGGGTTAGGGTTGGGGTTAGGGTTAAGGTTAGGGTTAGGGTTAGGGCTATGACTAGGGTTAGGGTTGGGTTAGAGATATAATTAGGGTTGGTTTAGAGATATAATTAGGATTAGGGTTAGGATTACAATCACATTATGATTAGAGTTATGCTTAGGGTTAGGCATACAATTAACATTAGGGTTAGTGTTAGTGTTAGTATTTATTTTAGGGTTACAATTAGAGTTAAGATTAGGGATAGGGTTAGGGTTATGATATTACAATGTGGATTGGAGTTATGGTTAGGGTTAGACATACAATTAGCATTATAGTTGGTGTTGGTGTTAGTATTAATGCTAGGGTTAAGGTTAGGGTTAAGATTAGTGTTAGGGTTAAGATTAGGGTTAGGGTTAGAGATTAGGATCAGCGTTATGGTCAGAGATAAAATAAGGATTAGGGTTAGGGTTAGAGAAAGATGAAGGATTAGATTTGGGGTTAGCATTAGTATTATGATTAGGATTAGGTTTAGGATAAGGGTCACATATAGAATTTGAATTAGGGTTTGTGTCAACATTAGAATTATTGTTAGGGTTAGGCTTATGATTAAGATTAGGGTTTGGGTTATGATTAGAGATAAAACTAGGGTTAGTTTTACTATTATGGTTATGGCTAGGGTAAGATAATAATTAGGGTTCAGTTTAGGGTTAGGGTTAGAATTAGCATTAGGATAATAATTAGGGTTGATGTTAGGGTTTGGGTTAGGTTTAGGGTTAATATTAGGTTTACGTTTAGGATTAGGGTTAGGGTTACAAATAGAGATAGATTTATGGTTAGGATTATGGTTAGAGTTATGGTTACAATTAGGGTTAGGTCTAATATTAATGTTTTAGTTAGGGTTAAGGTTATGGCTATAGTTAAGGATAAAAATAGGGTTAGGTTTAGGATTAGGATTCCAGTTAGGGTTAATAGTAGGGTAATGTTTAGGGTAAGGGTTAGGCTTACGGTTAGGATTAAGGTTAGGATTAGTATAAGGATTATGATTAGAGTTAGTTTTACAATTAAAACTTATGTTAGTTTTAGGGTTGGGGTTAGGGCTAGGGTTAGGGTTAGGGTTAGGGTTAGGGTCAGAGTTATAATTAATTTTAGAGTTAGCTTTACTTTAGAGTTAGGATTAGGGTTATGGTTAAAAATAGGGTTAGGCTTAGAGTTATAGTTAGAATTAGTGTTAAATTTATTATTAAGGTTACGGTTATCACAGCCCTGAGTTTTATTCTAGAACCCTAACCCTATTTGAGCCATAATTGAGCCATAACCTTAATCATAATCATATTTACAGTAACCCTAATTCTAATTATAGCCCTAATTCTACCTATAAACTTAATTGAACCCTGATTATAACCCTAACCTTAACCCTAAATTTAAAAAAACCATAACTTTAACCCTTATTAAACCCTAATTAAAAATTAACCCTAACCTTAACACTAACATGACGATTTACAACACTAATTGAACCCTAACACCAATCCTAAATGAAACATAGCCTTAACAATAATATTAATAAAATCCTAATCCTAATTACAGCTTAATCGTAACCTAAGTGAACTCTTATTTTATTCATAACTCTAACACTAATTGAACTCTAATCCTAACCCTAGGTCTAATTAAACCCTAAGCCTAATTGATTTCTACTTGAAACCTTTCCCTAATTAAATTTTAATCTTAGTTGAACCCTAACCCTAATTAAATATTAACCCTAATCCTAACGCTAAATTAAGATTTCCTCTAATTTAATCCTTACTTAAACCTAATTTAACCCTAACCCTAATTAAATACAAAAACCAAGCACACAAACAAACATGTAGTAAGTTGGCATACATTGAATAGTGAAAATTCATGCTGAGGTGTTGATTTAAATGTTAAAATTTATAATTCTAGGGTTTACATTTATCGATGTAGAAATGACCTAAATGCATAATATTGATATGAATGAGATATTTTATTAATATATTATTTAGATGGGAGGTCACTAGGTGAGGTTCGATTACCTTCAACAAGCTGGAAAGCCATAACATGAAGTCTTCTCTTGTATTCCTTTGCATTTCAATTTTGTCTTGTATGAGCTTCAAATTTTGAAGAGTGAATTGGGGTGTTTTTCAATATTGGTTACTTTTCTTCCTTTGTAAGAGGACTTGAATGAACTATTGAAGGTTGGGAAATAATAGAAGATGGAATTTTTTGCACAAAGGATTGCTATTCTTTAGAAGGAACAAAAGTAATCCTAAAAGGCCTCGCTAAACAATTGTCTCATGTTCCTTGATTTTATGGTATTGGGGGAACCACAACATAGATGCTAGATGGTCAAGAGTGAGTTAGAATTCCCAATTTGGCCTAAGGTTCATTCACTACTCGTGGAGTTGGTGGAAAAACCATCATAACCACTAGAGATTGACGAGTCTCGAGTGGTATATTGGTAAGGGATAATTGAGAAATATGATTAGATTTAAAGTATTGATATGGTAAAAATAAAGAATCTTGAGAATCTCAAGTGGGTTGTGCTCATTGAGGCTAAAAGTATTTGAGGGAAATTTCTCCATGAATAGCTAAACATTTAGATCAACTATGATAAATAGTATGTATGTGTCTTGAAAATAGAAATTTAAGAATTTTATGAATAGCTAAGGTTATTGCATTCATAAAAATAATAATCTAATATTGGGATTATGATAAATAGAACATTAAATTTTTTAGGTCTAATATGAATTGGTACGGTTAAAGAAATAATATTAGAGCAAGTAGAACCATCATGAGATTTTAATGAAACTTTTGATCATTGTTCATAATTGTCTTGATATAATTTATGTACATAAAGAATTTTTTTTATCACATTCACTAAATCTATAGATCAATGAGTATTTTGTATGTGACTTTTTCATTAATTCCATCAGTGATGTAGATAGGACCATTAGGTGGATTTTTAGAAGCATCAATATGGTTTAAGGTAATATTGAGTAAGCTTTTTGGTTGTTCTTGGTGAGGATGAACAACAATAATGTTTACTATATTAGTTATTTTATTGATTGAAACAAAGAAAAATAGGTGGGGGGTTTAATCATGTGTGGGGTGATCCAAATATGGTGAGATAAGAGACCTATTCTCCTTTATTTAATTAGGAAATGAGATCCACACAATGAAATGAAAAACTAAACTTGAGGTGAGTCAAGTCAAAGTGTGAATCTATTGATTTCCTTTTTTGCAAGGACGAGGGTCCTAACTAAACAACACATTGGGGAGAAAAAATAAAAAATAGAAAACTAACTCCAAAATGCAATCTAAAACTTTGATGATGAAGATTAAGCTCAATACTAATGGAACCAAAAATAAAAATGTAGATCTTGGAGAGGGAAAATGATGTTTACCAGGCACCAAAAGGGGTCTACTGAAGCTAACTTGGGACTCATTCAGTCAGGTGTGAATGGTTCCTAGTTTAGGGTTTGATCCTAAATTTTTGAAAACTCTACTACTGATCTAAATCTCTTAATTTACCTAGGTTTCAGGTTTAAAGTGTTGGAAATAAGTTATCAAATTGAGTTTTAGTGTGATGACATCTTTCTTGACAACTTTTCCAACTTTGGAAAGTTCTTCATTTTTTCTCTTTAAGAGATCTTCAAGATTTCTTCCACCTAAATTTGCGAACACAAATCAAGACGGAAAAATGTTTTTTTTTTGGTGAATGGGAGTTTTCCTTGGTCAAATCCCATTTTGATAATTAAACCTTGTAATGAAATGAAATAGCATGAAAGGAATGATGAATGGACAAGCCAATGTCACAATACAGCAAACCCTTGAGTGAACCTTGGAATGCATATCTGCAACTAGCATGAAATGGCTTCAATGGATGTGGATATTGATGTTGAAACTTGATTTGAAACAATGCCTTGAATGCTTGAACGGATCATGAACACTACACCAACATATTAGCTCCTATAGCATGCATGATGCAAGAAGACCTTGATATGATAATTGGGTTTTGATTGCTGCAATAATTCTTTAATAAATATGCTCTTGTAATTGAACACTTGGAAACTTAGATTGCTTGGATCAAAATTGTTAGGTTAAACATAGTGAAATAACCTTGTATTTATAGGTATGAAATATTAATTTCCCAAAATTCAAATAACACAAGCTGACATGTGAATATGTATTTCAAATCATTAAAATACCACTAAAAACATAATAAAAATTTAGGTCCTAGGTCTAAGTGAGGATCCATTCACCCATGGGTGAATGGGTCCTAGGTCACTTACCTAGGACACACATTGCTCAATGATAAATGTTATGTTTTGGTATTAATGAATGTCATGTTTCCTCTTTGGAAATTGAAATTAAATAGGATTGGATTTGAATTAAAGGGTCTAATTAAGGAAAATTAACCTCAAATAATTAAGCAAGCCCTAAATAAGTGTGAAAGTGTAAAGAGGTACACTCTACAACACCAAATTAGGGAATAGTTAAGTCTATTTTAATTAATAGGGCTCTAAACTCAATGTGAATATGTAAAATACACATTAAAACATTAAATTAAGGCATAATTAAATTTATTTTAATATTAATTCCTATTTAATTGAGAAAATGGGATACTTTTTCCTACACTACATTGATATTGGATTCATAATCATTTTCTTCAACAAGGTTAGTTGAATGACTTGGTAATGGACTAGTAAATATTTATAAATTTTGAGTAGGTGGTACAATATATTTGTTATATTTATTATTCCCACTAGCCAACTAGATGAAATTAGATTCAATAAGCTCTTGCACTTGGTTCTTAAGGAACATGCATCTCTCCACATAATGACTAGGTGTACATTGATATTGAAAAGGACTTTGCATTAAAATGAGGAGGTAGAGGTTTGGTGTTATCAAAAGGTTGAATTGGAGGAAGTTGAATTATAATCTTGTTAATCAATAGAATCATAATAGAATAAAGAGAATCAAGTAACTATGATAATTATCTATTTCTTCCTTTCAATTGATATGGTGTTATAGATGCAATGACAACTTGTGTTTGGATGTTAGTGAAAGTTGGAGGAGAGTTTATTTTGATGAATTTCTTATTTTCTTTTTGAATGGTTGATAATTATATTGAGTAATATCTTTGGATTGACTATTAGGAGTCAATGTATGTGAACCATCATATTATTTTTAATCAATATTTAATAATTATGAAGAACAGTGCATAAAGGTGTGAATGAAGGATATCTCCTTAGTAAGATCTTATCTTGGATGTCAAGTTGTAAATTTCCAATAAAGAATCATTTAATATCAGAATCCAAGAGGGAATATAAAATTTGAGAATAAATAGCTTTGTATCACCCTATAAAATTAGTCACTTTTTCCTTAGATCCCTTGGGTATGTGCAGGTTAATGGTGAGGGAAAAAGTGGCAATGAGGAAAAAAACATGTCTTTCATCGACCAAAAAAATGCAAAAAGAACATGTTGACTTTTCTTAGGCTCGGGTGTCACCAAAGCAAACACCAAACCTACTTTCACAAATTGGATATCCGATTTGTAAAAAGCATATATTAAAAACTTCTGTCACTTTTTTGAAGTCATTCGGCTGAGAAGAACCTGCGGGCGCACACTGCATCCATTCCTCACATAATGGATATCCGATTTAGGCTAACTTTGATTTGGAAAAGTAAGTTTTTTTTTTTTTTTTTTGATTTGATTCAATTTTGATTTAGATTTGAATAATTTCATATGGTTTTTTGTTGATTTTTTTAAAAAAAGGGTTTTTGATTGATTTTTTGTGAAAAAATTGAGTTTATAATAGATTTTGATTAAAAAATGAATGTTTTTTGTGGATTTTTTTTCACAATAGGGTTTTTGATTGAATTTTTATGAATAAATTGAATTGAGAATGGATTTTGATAAAAAAATGAATGTTGTTTGTGGATTCTTTTTCAAAATAGGGTTTTTTAATTGAATTTTTAGGAAACAATTGAGTTCAAAATAGATTTTGATAAAAAATGAATTTTTTTAATGGATTTTGATTTAAAAATAGGGTTTCATTTATATTGTCTAATTTTAGATTAATTATTTTTTAAATTTAATTAGGCATTATGGCTGCTGAAAATGACAATGCACAAATTCCACTAGTTGAGAATGAAAATCCACCAGCTGAAAATCCAAATGCAAAAATGCTAAATGCTCCATCACCTCCACAGCCATCAATTGAAGACTTAATTCATGAAAAATTGGAGCAATTGAGGGGAATTTGTGATGTTTATAAGAAAATCCCTCGATTATATCAAATGTCAAACACATTGACATGAATAATTACAGATGTAGAAACCCTCTCCACCCAACATAATTCCTTTCATTTGTGGTGAGAAACCATGAAGGAATATTATGCATGTGGATTGTCTTATGATGATGTGAAAGATCTCCAAATAATAAAAGCCCAAATAGCCTCTTTATTTATTAACCCCAGCACTGGTTTGCTAGTTAATGTTAACAAGCCAAAACTTTCTATAAAATGGTGCACACATAGGGGCATAGTAGGTAACTTTTGTGATCGTTGGTGTATGGTTTTTGATAAACCACCTAACAATAATCTTGATGTACCTTTTTACTTTATTAAAAAATTATATGTTGAGTTTTTGTTAGGGCATCATGTCAATTACTTTGATATTAAACCCTTCCAGGGCGTTGGTAGAGGTATGCCTCAAGATAGGCAAGTGGCAGCTAGAGTAGTTAGGCGCCCATATATTCCCCATCCTCCCCTTCCTCTGCCACCTCTAGTACAACATTCAAATATTACAGAGGATGTAGCCACACAAACTATCTAGGCCATTCACTCTTTGAGTGGTCTTTTGGTTTCCCATGCTCCTTCAATAGCTCAGCCACAGTCTGGTGATCTTGGCGATCAATCTAGTGCTACTACATCATCCTCCTTGGGTCCACATATTTGTGTGCCACATATTTGTAGTACATGCCAGCAAATATGCTTGGGTCCTATTATACAGCCCCTTGAGCATCCATCAGATACTTCTGATTATGACATCTAGAATGTGGATATTATAGCATATCACACATAGGGGAGTGGAGCACACCCTATAGAGTCCTCTCCTACTAGAGGGGTGGACATTGGAGTAGTTACACAGGTAACATTTAAGGTGTACATTCATAACTTGCATTTTTTTAAAAATGAATATTAATAAGAAATAGTATCAACTACTAATATTTATTTGCATGGTCTATTTAACAGTTAATGTCTGAGGAGGAGCTCACACAAGTGACTGATAGCATCCTTAAGGCCATTTCATTTGACCTTGACACACACATAGTATGTATTTTCACACTCACTCATTTACATTTTTTTACTATATATTTGCTTGTCATTTGAATTGTCAATAATCAAATTATATATTAACTTAGATGTTTATCTTACTCTCTACTTGTAGGAAACACCTAGTGTGAGTGAGGTACGATGCTCTCCAGACTATGGAGGCACAGTGTTAGATAAGGGAAAGGTAATTGAACTCAAATTTGATAGAATTAAAATTTATAAGATCTTTTATTGATTATGCATACATTGACATAGATTCGTAGTTTCATATGTAGTTGTCATTTTTATGTGCAGATAGTTGTGAGCTATACGTCATTGTTGATAAATGCCACAACACCTGAAGGAGTAGGTATTTGAATGCCTAAAGGAGGAGGTGTTGAAACACTTGAAGGAGGAGGTGTTGAGACACCTAAAGGAGATACATAAAAATATCAACCTAAAGAGTTATGTGTTTATTTTATTTTGTGCTTGGTAAATGTGTTCTTATTACTAACAATTCTATGCTAACTTGGATCAATTTCATGTTTTTGTTCACATATATAGATTGATGTTACAAAAGTTGGTTTGGTTAGTTCTTTGAGAGGGGTATATTCTAGGACTCCTGACCCTTCAAAGAGATGTATATTTCAAGTAATCAAGATTTCAATTTTAGAGTTCAATTATAATTCAATGTGTATTGATTTTTATGTTAATTATTCAATTTTAAATTATATAGGATAACTAATCTCAATTGTGGTTTGACTTTTTCTTGTGCAGCTACCTTCAGAGCCAATGAGTGCTTCAAAGAGGCTCCATTTTGATGATCCACCAGTAGTTTAGGATGAGATAGACATTTTGGCATGTAAATTTTTAATAGATACTGAGATGGCATATGCCACATATTGTAAAACTTCGTTTGAGTTGGCATTGATGCCATTTTTGTATATGGACATACACTTGATTATTTGATAATTTGATATATATATATAGAAGTTGACAATCAAAATTTAGTTTCCTCCTCATGTGCACGATTAAACTCTTTGAAGCAATGGTTAAATATCAATGTATAATAGCATAAAAAGAATGGTTAAATATTATGTAGTTTATATTCATATTGTTGATTACATTGCATTGCACATCTTTCAAACCGAAAGCATTATTTCATATTGCATAAGTAACAACTAGATACTCATATGATTAACCCTACACCATCTGATTTTCTTCTTTGTCCACTTTCATAGGCCTTAGTAAATTTGGTGGTCCATTTGTAACCATCAATTTTTTTAGATAACATAAATTCACCTTTTTCAAAAAATTAATATGGCTAGACTCCCATATGAATACTAATAATATATCATATGACCATTCTCCATATACTTACTGGCACTTTGTGTCTTCTTAGATGAACCAAAAGTTGTTGCCCAACTACCTTTGCCTTCATCAATGTTCCATATTTTAATCATTCCATCCCAACATGTTGTGACCATTTGTTGACTAGAAGATTCAATTATTTACAGGCATGAAATGACATCATCATGCACTTTGACCTAGAAATTTAGGATTAGAATACTATTAAAAGTTGTGAGCTCTATGGAAAATAGATGTTTATTTGACTGCAACACCATCTAAATATGGATTCTTTTAGAAAATAAAAATCAAGACATAACTTTTAAACAAATAATTTAATCACAGTGTATTTTTCACAAAGAAAATTTGTATAAACCGCTTCTCCATAATGGCTAGTATAGAAAATAATTGCATTGGTAGAACAAAACTCTGAAACATTTCTGATTTCCTTGATTAATTGAATATCATGTTCAACATATTCAATTCCAACATTTTCACCTTGAATATTTTCACCTTGAACATCTTCAATTTCCTCTTCACTTGAAAGACCATTAGGGGTTAGGTTCACCAATATTTAACATACCTTGTCTTCTCTTCCTATGATTTTCTCTATCTTTTTGTCTATATGCTTCAATTTCTTCTTTTGTAAGCTTTCTCTTACATTTTTGCTTCTGACAACTGCTGCTCTCCATTATAGCTCATAAAAGATGCTAAAAAATCATTCCTTATGACAAATTTCAATAGAAGATGCTTCAAAAGTTGATCTTTGTCCCTTCCTGTCTGAAACTGCATGTTTGTCGCCTGCAAACATAATGTAGGGTCCATTGGAATGCACAAAATGACCCACATGGGGCTTTTCTATGGCCCACAAATCCGATGTCTGTTATAATTTGATATCCGATTCATTCTAAAAATTTATGATGTTTTGAAATGGTATGATTTTAGTTCTTCAAATCGGATATCTGGTTTGTGTACACATAGACCTAAGGGTTAATGGTAGATAGTAGAGGGTTTAAGGGTTAAAGGTTTAGGGTTTAGGGTATATGGTAGAGGGTTTAAGGGTTAAGGGTTTATGGTAGAGGATTATAAGGGTTTAGGGCTTCATGGTAAGGGTAGAGGGGAGAGAGAGAGATGGAGTGAGTGTAGGATGAAGAGACTTGAGAGAGAGAGAGGGAGGGAGTGGGAGAGAGATAGAGGGAGGGAGAGAGTGGGAGAGTGAGTTAGAGGGAGTGAGTGAGTGAGAGAGATACCTAAGAGAAGGAGAGGGGGTAGGATGAAGAGACTTGAGAGAGAGAGGGGGGGAGGGATTGGGAGAGAGATAGAGGGAGGGAGTTTTAAGGGTAGAGGGTAGATGGTTTGAGAGTTTAGGGTTAAGGGTAGAGTGTTAAGCATAGAGGGTAGAGGGTTTA